>VZTX01004883.1:80797-119572 GCA_013400915.1 Pardalotus punctatus | reverse complement strand
TATATATATATATATACTGCAGGAATATAGAATCACAGGATCATGGAATGATTTGGGTTGGAAGGGACCTTAAAGCTCATCTCATTCCACCCCTGCCATGGCAGGGACACCTCCCACTGTCCCAGGCTGCTCCAAGCCCCAATGTCCAACCTGGCCTTGGGCACTGCCAGGGATCCAGGGGCAGCCCCAGCTGCTCTGGGAATTCTATTCCACGGCCTCCCCACCCTTGGCAGGAGGGTTGGAACTGGATGATCTTTAAGGTCCCCTTCCAAAACAAGCAAAAAAAAAAAAAGAACTGGAAAGAAATTTCCGATATAAACCACTCATTCATGTCTCTGTTTCCGTCTTTCTGTAGTCTCTGGTTGAACAGAGTGAAATATTTCTCCCCTTTGATATCAGTTCCTTTAAGCTTGCATAGACTTTGAAGCGGGATAAATTTTGGGTAAGAGGCAGTGGTTTACCAGGATTTCACCCTCAATGGTCTCCAAATTTTGTCCACAAATAAATTATCCAGCCTGAGCCTCTCAGCTACAAAAGCCTACAGCCACTACTCCATTATCTAGATCACAAATTACGGCAGAAATACAAACTATTTCTTGTTGGGCACATATTTAAGACAACACAAACCTCTCACAAATCAACTGAAAGCTTTCCAGATGCATCTCTGGGCATAATTCCTGTTGGATGAATGTGGCACAGGCAACAATCCTGAATAATTACACTGGATTTAGAGTGGCCTTCTGTAAGCTTGTAAAGGAGCACATGAATCAAGTAAATTAGGCACTTATTAAATCCACAATTAGTTACATTCTATTTTAAAAAAGCCCTCAGGCTCACAAAGTCAAACATGGAGTAGGTTCTTTGCTGGATTTAAGCCCAAATAGATGTGATTTAAGCCGTGCACGAAGAAAATAGCAGCCCTTGTCTTGGGGATTCCTATTTTCTTTTGGGTTTTTTTTTAGGAGTGGAATGATTTATGATGAATTTGGGAGTGAAGACAGGGCTGAATGAGATCCCTGGATGCAAGCACTGCGCTCTGGGTTTGTGTCATTATGAGAGGGAGGGGGACAGATGGAAAAAGAAAGTGGTTGAACTTCCTATTTGTACTCACTCATTGACTCTGTCAATTTGGCCATCTCTGTTTCTCTTTGGGGCTTCTCCTGGGGGAACAGACAAAATGAAAAACAAATATATATCTGTAATAGAGAAACAGAAATACACCTGAGTGCAAGTGGCAATGTGAGGGGAGGACATTCATCCATTGTATATTTCTATTTTATTCAGGGATTTAACTTCACTCCTAAATAGCCTGAACCTCTGTGGGCTTTTTTTTTCCTTGTAATTTCTCAGTTTTTCCTACTATGAAGCGTGAAGCTTGTATTTATTTATCTGAGTGTATCTAGCTGGAGAAATTGAAATTATTCAATCAAAGTGATAACGGAGGAGGAAATCCTCCTCTGTTTTTCACTCTCTGCGAAAATACCCAAGTGTGTTAGGCCTTCCTGACAAAAGAGCAACCCACAAACCCCTTACACTGCAGGAAAAAAGCACTTATTCAGAAATAAATAGATTTTATATGGGAGCTGGAGTGTGTGGTGTGGCACTGGGCTGACACTGAGATGAACTGAGATAATTGAGGGACTCCCAATCAAATCTGGAGGTCTTTGTTTTCTGTTTTTTCCATTTGTTTTTAAATTTAATTTTGTTTTTGGTTTGGGTTTTTTTTTTCCATTTCAGACACTTGTAGCAGCTGGAACCAAGGCAGAGGTTTGGTCAATCGAGAGCCCCTGAGTTTGGTGAAAATCCAATGTCCCAAAGCCAGAGCAATGGAGGCTGGGCCCAATCTCCTGATTTCAGAGCCAAAGTTCGGGCTGAATTCAAACTGCAAAGCCCTTGAAACTCCCATTGAGTGGTTTTGGGAGGATGTGGTGGGGCTGCTCTCACCCCTCTGGTCCCTTTGGAGACTGAGCCCCACCTTCACCGTGTCAAGGCTGTGACAATGGCTCTCCTGGGCTGTGGGTGAGCAGATCCCAGCTCCTTTTCCCCCAGAAACCCTCAGTAGGGGAGAGAATTTTCACCAAAAGAGGACTTTCATGGGCAGCGACCCCAAAGAGATGCTTCCTATCTCAGCTCTGGACAAGGTGCAGATCTCTGGGCAGGGTGACCTGGAACGGCTGGGGCCAGGATTCAGCACGGTGACATCTCTGCATGGCTGGGGCTGTGCTAAAAGCAGCACAGAGAGAGCCACGGGCTGAGAATGGTCCCTGCCAGGTGTGGTTTGACAGGAAAATGTGGTTTTCCTGGCTCTTTGGCTGTGCCATGAGCAGGTCCCGCTGCAGGGGGGCCAGGCTGCTCCAGAGATGCCCGTCCTGCTTTATCTGAGAGAGGAGGATCCTCTCAGAACTCCAGAGCTGAGGTCTGTCCACCTCTGCCTTCGAATCCCGGGATTTAGGTTGGAAAAGCCCTCCAAGGTCACGGAGTCCCAGCTGTGCCCGATGCCCACCTTGTCCCCAGCCCCGAGCCCTGAGTGCCACGGCCAGGCCTTCCTTGGACACCTGCAGGGATGGGCACTGCAAAGCTCCCTGGGCAGCCCCTGCCAAGACCTGACCACCTTTTCCATGCAGAAATTCTTCCTGGGGTCCAACCTGAGACTCCCTGGCAAGAGGGGGGAAAAGCTCTTTCCTCCCATCCCTTGTTCCCTGGGATCAGATCCCAAATTCCCCGGCTGTCCCCTCCTGTCAGGAGCTCTGCAGAGCCACAAGGTCCCCCCTGATCCCCCTTTTTTCCAGGCTGAGCCCTTTCCCAGCTCCCTCAGCCTCTCCTCACAGCCTCTCCTCCCTCCTAAGTGCCCCTTCCCAGTGCTGGCTTTTATCTGATGCAAAACCCTAAAGAAATCTTTTTCTATACCAAATAAGCTGCTACTTGCGCTTCAACAAGTTGGACTTGCACTGAAAAAACAGCTGAAATGTCGCAGTAATAAGAACCGTTGGCATTCATGAGACAAGCAGATAATGCTTCAGAAGTGCATTCATAAACCCCTCAGGGCACTTTATATTAAAAGGAAGGTTTAAGGTTATGTCCTGGATCTGAGTGAGGACAATGCCCTGAGCCATGCTGATAATGGAGCATCGGATTCATGCTTTGCTATGAAAGGGGGGGAAAAAAAAAGAAGGAATGAAGAAAGAAGTTGCACAAGAGTGTCAGATTTTAACAAAAAAAAAAGGTCCTCTCTAGCAGTTTTTTGCATGGCATTAATCATCAAAGGAAAGCTCAGCACTTTGAAAACCATCAGGAATTTGTGTCCATGCTGCTTTATAATGTGACCTTAAAACACCCCCTCCTGCTACAGATCTTAGAGTTTATCAGGAGTGAACAGTTGGGAAAGATCAATTTGAGCCCTGGAGATGGACAGCTGGATTTATTAGACTAATAACAAATTGATATTTTATATATTATTACTTTGCTCTTGCTTATTATTAAACACTTTTTACTAATAATGAAATCTATCATGACATAGGAGACTAGAATGGCATTTCATTTTAAAGTGAAATTATTAAATATAATATCTAAGGACAAGGTTATAAGTTTTTAAAATTAATTTTACTTTTCTTAAAAGAAATGCTCAGGACTACTGAAGTCCTGGTCTTTCTTCTTTAGTAGATAAAGGTATGTGTGCATGTCATTTCTGAATATTAAAAAAAATGTTTAAAAATTACACCTTATTTCCAGGTATTTTTAATGAAAAAATTAATCTTTGGTACTGTTATCAATGAACTTTAGGCTAGGAAATTATTATTTCAAACATTCTCCTTTTCCCTTTCTCTAATGATCACCAGGACGTGCACCCATTCACCCATTAAGGTCTGGAATTAAGAAAATTTTTCCACTCTGTTTTCTCAAAATGGAATATTTTAAGGAAGTTGGAACACCTCTAAGAAATTTGGTTTTTGATGGCAGATAAAGAAGGGAATCCATCCCCTCTGACAGAATGAGTTCTAGCAGATTAACTTGGGGGAGAATCAAACATTAGAACATACTTTTGTTCCTGATTTTAGCAGATGTGATTTTGAATACAGCCTGACAGGAGAGTGAGATTTGCTGCCTTCAAAAGACCCAAAATCCAAACCACAAAACAAAACGAGAAAAAAAGCAAACAACAAAACAAAACAAGAGGGAAAAAAAAAAGCAAACAACACCATGTTTCTTTTCAGGACAGGAGATGCCTTTAAGGGCTGACTGTGGTTGTATTTCCTCTGGAGATTACTGGGTAAACAAGAGTTGCCACCTCAGAAAACACATCAAGAGGAGCAGGGCTCATTTTTCATCTCCCCTAACACAGTGATGCTGATGTATTTCAGGTTTTTTGTAGCTCTGTAGTCAGCATGGAGTGATTCCTGCAGGGAATTCTGGATCCATGGGTTGCCAGTGCCTGTTCTGAGGTGAAAGACCCCAAATCTTCCACAAGCTTGGAAGAGCAGCAGAGGCGGCCCCTGCTCCTGTAGGATTGTGTGTGGATGTGGGAGATAGTCCCTGCATTCCTGGGTGCCTCAAAAGCAACAAATCCTGCTTGTCATACTTCAGATGATGTGCACTTTCCAAAGTGCCAGCAATAGGTGATGTGTGAAATAGAAAATAAGTGAGCACGGTAACTCCAACGAGGAAAAAGGGCCATTTAAAATGCTGCTTTGTACTTTTTGCATTGTTTCTGAGGTCTCTCATTCAGCTGAGGGTGTAAGAAAGAGGGTGCAAACTCTCCTTTTCTAAAAAAGTTGGGGTTTTTTTGTTTGTTTTATTTAATCTGTTTCCTTTCTATCAACTTCCTTCAGACAAAAGAGCAGTTGCCCAGTCTGACAATATCTGAGATTGTGATGTCCTGCCTTGCACTGAATTTTATCTCAAATTATTATCATGCTGTCGCAACATTCATGGTTTAAAGGGGCAATGCAGAAGTTGCGGCCTTCAAGTCACTCTTTTGCTTTTCAGCCAACGAAAATCAGGCACTTTTGGATAAAACTCTCCTTGTCTGACCTCCTGTGCCGCACAGTCTGCCATGGCTCTGTCAGAGGGGCACAAGGAGACATCAGGAGTGCCAGCCAGGCAGCACAGAAATAACATTTCCAATGTCAAGCAGGAGAAGATGGAATCAAATTCCAGATGGGAATCAAGAACTGAGTTCCTAGGTCACTTGTCTCGTAATGAAAAATTCTTGGACAAGCCAGTGTAGGAACCGCTTGTGATTTTTCTAATGGAAGGACAAGGGCACATCCTGTAACTCCCTCTCCAACTCCAGTTGGCTTCAGCTGGCACTAATTAATGAGATCATTATATTTATTTTCACAGGGTCACAGGACGGGTCAGGCTGGAAAGTTTTGGTTTTTTTTTTGTTTCCTGCATGGCTAAAACATTTCTCACACTTTTGTCAGCTCACAAGTACAAAGGTGCACCGACACACCAAGAATGTGCTGAAGTAATCCAGCACGGGGTAAAATTTCAAACAGTATTTCATCAGCTGTGGGTCAGAATTCCAATCCATTATATGCATTACACATAATTTTGTGAAGCTTTCTTACTTTTGAAAATAATTCACCAGCAAATCCCTGGTAATTTCATTGACACATCCTTGAAGGCAATAGCTCCTCGATCACTAAGTGCAAATTCAATGAGCAAGAAGCAAAGAAGAACCTTTCTGGAAATTTTAACTTGGAGTGATCTGTCTTGGGATATCTTCAATTACTTCTCCAACTACACGAGGACGGTTTCATGTTCGAAACATTATTAAGTGGGAATAATAGAATTTAATTTTCTGAGTGTCTTTCCTCCTCGTGACATCTCCAAATGCTTTGCAGTAATGAATTAGACACAGGTTCTGGGGCGATGGTGTGTAGGCAAATGCAGCTCTCATTATGTGCTATTCATTCCAGCAATAGCCTACACTCAGCTCTCAAAAGCAGGGCTTATTTTAGGTGGAGAGGGATTGTTGGAAGGAGCTGCAGCTCTTCCTTTGGAAAAAAAATCCATTTCTATCTGCACACATATCCAACCAAGGAAAAAAAAATCAGCTTAATAGTCCACCTTTAGGATTTTAAACAATGAGATGAGCTGTGTTATTGCATTATTTTACTATTACTAGAATTCAGGCTTCATGCAAGGCCTGCCTAGAGCTGTGGGAGTCGCTTTTCCTGCCTCCCTGCCCAAAAGAAGAAATAATTTATATCTTGTTTATTTTTCCTATTCTGTCCTACCCGTCCCAGGAAAGGAGGTTGGTCCCAGCTGCCTTTTCCTCTCGTTTTCCAGAATTAAATGCTGGGGCAGGGCCTACACTGCCTATTTTTGTGCAGGACCCAGCTCTGTGTGATCTCCAGCAAATTGGCTTCACCCTCAGCCTCAAAGCTGATCTGCACTCCTTGCAGCGATCCCAGCGCTTGAATGGCTGGGAATGTATTTTATAGGAATATCCCGCTCTTGGTACAAGAGGTGATTTCAATTTGCATCAGCTGGAATGAGCTTAAAATACAATATTTGAATAGATGGAGCGAGCAGAGTTCACGGAGGGTGTGCCTGAGCTGGGTTCACGGGAGTTCTGGAGCAGCAGGGGTGAGTTGGGCTCATTAATGTGTTCAGACCTCATAAAACACTCTCAGGAGCTTTAAGATGTCTTACATGGAGGAAATTTGCATTAGCAGCAGGAGGAACTGAGTTTATTTCCCTGGGTTCTAGAATCGAGGGTTGGGTTTGTTTTTTTTTTTACATTTCTCATAATTTTTAGTGAACTTACTCATCATTCACACTTGGTCTGTGAAATATGTATGGAAAAATCTCTGGTTTGTTTTTTTTTTTTTTTCCAGGCAGAAAATCAAGCAGCGTTTCTAGAGGAGTTTGTCAGGTCCCCTCAGACTCAAGGGACAAAGCTCAAAATTCTCAAAGAGTTGTGGGTTAAACCCATTGGAAAAGCAGTGTCTTTCTCCAAGCAGGAGGAACAAATATTCCCATATGAAACAGTGGGGATGGTGTTTGGTGGTTCTGAGTGTAGGAAATCCTTTTAGCAGCAGAATCAGCAGATAAATGTTTCTGACTGCTGTGCAGTAAATAGGAACATTCTTAATGCACTTGTATCTACCAGACCACAAATACATAAAAGATAATTTTGACAAGATAAGGAGAAAAAAAAATGATCTGAGTGTTTGCAGGAGAGAGAATATTCATATCTATGAAAAAAAAGAAAAAAAGAGAGACAGACTTTATGGTTTTGACATTTGAAGTAAGATCTAAGCTGTGGCAAGTCTCAGGTTTTCAGTTTTACTTAACCTGAAGAACTTCACAAATTTAGACTATAAAAATCTATTGCAGAGAACACGAAACTGAAAACTTACTAAAAATTCCTGCCTTTGGCAGCAAAACCTCAGAGCTGCAGGAATTTCAGTATCCTTAACTTACAGTGGTGACAGCGGCAGGACATGCAGATTATTTCAGCAACAATTCTGGTTCAGGATAATAAAATAAATAAATAAATTTGGGTCTCCACAGGACCAAAGTGGAAGCAAAGCAATGCTGTGGTGTTATTACATGATTAAAGGCAGGGATGTTTTCTTCATTCCTTTGCCATAAAGGGTGAACTATAACAGCTGAATTTTCCTCTCCCACCACAAAGATCCCACAGAGAGCCAGAAGATTTATTTGGTTCCCTCAGATCCCAGTAAAAATACATTTATTCCAAGACAATGAGCTGGGCTGACTGAACACCAGGAGAGCTTCCACTCCTGCATTTTCCAGCCAACAAACTGCATGTTCTGCCTGCTTTTGAGAAGCTCAGCTTGGGTGTTCTGACAAATTACGGATGCAGGTAATTGCAGTGGAGGTTTCAAGTCTTACACGCAGCATTTCCTGCCCGCACTGTGAAATTGAGAGAGTGTAAGTTCATTCTGGGAATCAAGGAGAATATCCTGGCAACAAAGTGAGGCAGGGATGCTGCACTGAGTAGGTTTGAAAGCTTTTTACTTAGGCTTGGACAAACCAGCATAAATTACATCTCAGCAAAAGGTCTTGAAGGCAGAGTGGATAATCTTGTGTATGCTCTGCCATGGAAATCTGCAGGCTGCAGGTGGGGTGGCTGTGTGCTGTAAATGCACAGGGAAAAGCTCAATTTTTCAGTGGAAATGTTCTTACCAATGCAGAGACCTTTGGATCAAACTGTTAAGAAACTGCTGCTTTTCTTTTTAGGGCATAAATCACGAATATATTCTGACTTGCAATAGGAGAAATGTAAGTTACCTTGAGAGAACAGCAGCTACCCTGTTTAAAAAAAAAAAAAAAGTTGGTAGAAACCCAAAAGAGGAGATTCACTATAGAAAAAAGACTTAAAAATGCTTATCCAATCTTTTCAGCTGTTAATAATGCATGTGTAGGATTTTTCATGGGCTCATTGCTTCTGTGCCCCCCAAAGGGAAAATCTCAACTGGTTATTTGTATTCTTGTAGCATTAAATTCCAGATTTCAATAAGAATCGCATAAAGAATATTTACAGACTGAGGATTTCCTGTGAAAAATATAAGCAGAATGCCTGAACTAATCTAGAAACCATTATTTAAACTATTTAAGAGAATAATGATCTAATAAAAGATGTTTTGTTTATTACTTGCCTTGATGCATTATAAAAATAACTCCTAACTGCACGGAGCAGATCAAACATCTCAAACCTGAACCTATTTCCTCGGGTACCTTGTGAGACTTAAATGATGAACGCAGAACAAGGGGAACTGACATTTTTCTTTGTTTTGTGCTATGATCATGTTCATTCAATGAAAGTTCTTAAACAAGAACTGTCTGCAGTGTCAGGTTTGGCTCCGATTGAATAATACCAAAGTGTCTCACACAGTTTCTAATTTTAGCAGCCTTTTGTTGTTAAATCTATCTCAGAAAAAAACTAACCAAAAAACTCTTCAAAAGATATGAGATGTTGGAAAAGAACAAGTAACATGTCAGATGAATGCAAAAATGCTAATAAAGATAATACCACCCTGTCCTACTGAAAAATACCTGAAAATACCTCCCATTTACTACTCCCTGAGAGAAAACTGAATTTTGGTTGCTTACACAGATCTTTTTTGGCCAAACTGTAAAAGCATTTAAAGAGAAAAGTGCTGATGTAAAGCAGCTTCGGTTTATCTTTACCATTAACTTTCCAGAGCTAATGAAGGCAATAACAGGAGCTGCAGCAGAAACAGCCCAAGTGTGGATCTTTGGACACAGCCTTGGGGTTCATGTCCTCAAGTTCAGCCCACAGGAAATTCGGATGCACAGTGTGAGCAGGTTATTTGGATTCCTTATAGCATCGACAGAGGGAAAGCAGCACCTCCATGGGGGAGTTATCCAGGGGTCTCAAGCAAAGGAATCACTGGGGGGGGTGCTCAGCTCCTCAAGAATGGCGTTGACATGATTAAATGTGATTAAATCTGTGTTAAATGGGTAGGACAGGGGGTGTGAGGCCACCTCCCTCCAAAATCCTGGACTTGCTGTGGTCCCTGTGCCGTGCCAAAGGTTTGCTGTTCCCCTCCCATTCTCCTCTCCCCCACCTCCTGTCTCTTCATTTCCTTCTCTCTTGTCTTACCGAGCCCATCACCTTGCCTAAAACAGTCTCCCTCTCCTTTTCTCTCCATCTAACTTTATCCCTCACCTCTCCCCTGCCTCTCTTCACACTCTCCCACACTTCCCGAAGGAGCGGCTGTGGAAGGAGCGTGCGGCTCGGGGCTGTCACAGGGCGCATCCTCCCTCTCTACCCCAAACCCACTCGTGGGATTCTCTTCCCTGAACAGCCTGCACAGCCCCGAGGCAGGGGCTCCTCTGCCTGACCCCATGGCTCTGTCAGCTCCTCACGTCAGGCTCTGGAGATATTTTAGTAATTAATGTGTGCAAGAAATTATCTCAGAATCACAGAGAGGTTTGGGTTGGGAAGGACCTCAAAGCTCATCCAGTGCCACCCCTGCCATGGCAGGGACACCTCCCACTGTCCCAGGCTGCTCCAAGCCCCAGTGTCCAACCTGGCCTTGGGCACTGCCAGGGATCCAGGGGCAGCCCCAGCTGCTCTGGGCACCCTGGGCCAGCTCTCACAGGGAAGAGGTTTTTCCCCAATATCCCATCTAACCCTACTCTCTTTCATTGTGAAGCCATTCCCTGTGTCCTGTGTCTCCATCTCTTGGAAATTGTCTCTCTCCATGTTTCCTGTTGGACCCTTCAGGCCCTGCAAGGCCACAATGAGGTCACCTCAAAGTTTCTCCAGGCTGAACTGATGCACTAAGAATTTTTAGCTCCTACTCTTCATGTATCTGTAGCTTGGTATGTAGCTCTGGACTCCACATAAAGTGCTAAAAACCTCTGTTTCCCATATTTTAGGCAAAACAGTTCCTCTCAGCTGGAAAATCCAAGGACACGTCGCTGCCTCAGAGCCCCACAATATGGAACCAAGAGTGAATTGGGGGGAGCAGGATTGGGGTGGTTGCCATCATCACCTGAAGGTGTGATTGGAGAATTAAGGCCCAATATGCTAACAGACAGAACTTATAAAATATGGAGACTCCGTGTCCATTTTGGATGCAGCTTCATGAGTGGGCTCTGTCTGCCCCGAATGCATCTGAAGGCCTTTAATAATTTTGTTTTCTTTTAATTCTCCTAACTCTATCTGGCCTCTGTTTCAGGTAAGCCCTGTTAAGGCATCAGAACAATTCCAGTTCTCCCAGCCTTTCCTCCCAGCAGAGCTGCTCCATCCTCTGCTCATCCTGGAGCCTCCTCTGGACTCTCTCCAGCAGCTCCAGCTCCTTCCTGTGCTGGGCCCCAGGGCTGGGGCAGCTCTGCAGGTGGGGTCTCACCTGGGTGGTGAGACTATATATATCCTATATAATACATAGCATATATAATGTATTATATTATCCATATGGATGTATTATATTCTAAATGACAGAAAGTGGGAGATGCCCACTAATGAAAAAGCAGAACAGGGTGAAATCCCTTGCCCTGTGGCTCTCCTGGTGTCCAGACCACGCTGACCAAGCTCTGACTGCTCCACGAGGCTCCTGCTCACTGCCAGCTCAGGATAAAACCAGAATCCATATTTATGGTCCAAACTAAACCTAGGGGCTGTTCCCTACGAGGCAATGCCAGCTCAGCACAGTGAGAGGCTGCCTGGAGATCCCCAAGGAGCTTCAGACAGCACAATCCCTGTCAACAAGTCAATTATCCTGCAGGAGCCTGGTCCTGGTGCTGTTCCTGAGGCAGCTCTTCACCTCAGCGTGGTTTGTGCTGTGCCGTGCAGACGTGTGTCGTGTCTGGGGGATTGGGATATATTTTAACTGGAATATCCAGACAAGCTCTGGGTGAGTCACACTGAAGATTTACAAGTCGGGCACAGCGAATCTGGGTGTTCTTCAGGCAGCGCAGCTGACGGCACTTGCACTGCGCAGAATGTGCTTCATGCAGCGCCCTGTGATGGAGAGATTTCAAACTGGGCTGACTCCAGTCCTTTCCGAGTTTAAACACCTCCAAAATAATGGGTAATGCCACGGATTAAAGGTCAGCTCCTGGAGCTGGCCATTGCTGCTGCTTTTAATTGAATTAAGTGTTAATAATGGTAAAATATTCATAGCTGTAAACTTTGAGAGGGAAAAATGATGTGCTTTGATAGAGATAAAGCATTTTATTCCATTCCAAAGGCAGCAAACAGAGATGGGGGAGGCTTCTGGCAGCTCCTCAGAGAAGCCACCCCTGCAGCTCCCTGGCCACCAAAACCTTGCCAAGCAAACCCAAACCCAGCACAAACTCCATTGTCTCCTGCGCTTTAAAATTCTGAGAAAGTTCATCATTACTCAGAATTACATTTCCTGTGCGTTGCTTTGTGAAATTTTAATCGAGAGTAAATGTAGTCACAAGAAGTATTTAATTTGTTTCTCCATTTTTAAAAAAAATCCTTCTTATTTCCTATTGCAATGCTGTCTTTTCTCCCCGCCCCCCCCCTCCAAATTCCAGATTATGCCCAGAATTCATTCATTTGTGTGCAAACCTGGCTAATAAAAAGATAAGCACCTGACAGTTCTCATGCTGTCCTATTACCATAAGCGTTCTACCACTCTGCAGACTGGATGTGATGCGCACAAATCTCCCGAGTTTTGCAGCTTGACTTGATTTTAATGTCTGCTGCATAATTCTCAAATATTTAACACTTCAGAAAACTCTGTGCCATTTGAGGGTAAATTAATCTTTACTCACTGAAAATGGGAGCGAGATTTAGGTAAGATGTTTTGCCATCTCTAGATGTCTTTTAATTAAAATGCCTTCTTGTTTGTTTTTTTAAAAATCAAAGCTCTGCTTCTAGGCATTTGTACTAGGAAAGATCAGTTCCAGGCTTCCCTAACCATTCCAACAGCTTGTTTTGCCTTGCAAAGCCTTCATGTGCAGCTTTATGGATAATTTTTCACCTCTTTCTCTTTTTGCTGTATTTTCCAGCTGGATTTGAGCTGCAGAACCTGGATAATGTGATCCAGCAGAGGCACAGAGACCCTGGTTGTGAAATTCTGTGCAGGCAGAGCCGTGATCCATCTTCTGGAGCTCTGCTGGATGTGTTCACATCAGGGAAGGCTCAGTCTGGACAGAAATGTCCCAGGGACAGAGCTTGGGGCTCTTCTGTGAGCTTTGAAAAGCCCCAAATTAAAGTGACTACCTTGGTTTGCATTCTGCTGGAGAGAAATCTCCTTTTCCAGGTTTATTAGTCATGAGATGTCTTTATTTTTCTGTCCACCCTCTGAATTCGACCCTGGTGATGCAATTCCTTATTCACTTTGCCACATTATTTGCTATGTAATTATTAATTTGATGCTGGTTTGAAACGTGGTTACAAAAGGTTTCATAGCAGGAATGTTAAAAGAATAAAATGAGCAACACCAGGAAGGGACAGTGCTGATATAATTCCCGGAAAAATAATTTACTACTGCTTTTTTTTCCCTGGTTTTTTTTCAGGTAAAATGAAAGAAAGCAAAACTTTCCCCCTCTCACATTTCCCTGTACTCTAGTTTTTATCAAAATCGTTCATTTAAAATTTGGTGTTGCTCTTCATTGTGGCACCACTTTGTGATTTTCCCATCATTCCTTCTTGGCAGTTTTTGCACCGAAACAATGACGAGTTCCCAAATTTTCCAAGCTACCAAAAGTTTCCTGATCCCAATAATGGCGATGATTTCTTTGGAAATCAGGCTCTGTGTGTTTTAATGGAATCATTATCCCTGTGTGTTGTCCCAACAACCAGCGCCTTTCAGCGACCGGGATCCAAATGGAAAATCACATCCCAAATTACAATAAATGTGGGTACACGCAATCATCAGCCCAGAAAGCACTCCACTTTCCACTTTCCGTGCTCATTTAGCCATATTTTTCCCAGTTGAGCCTGCCAGTCAGGCTATTAATTAATGTTTTTTTCTAATGTGGACACCTGCCCATTAGGAGCTAGCCATTCTCAGTCTACAAAGAAAGCTGTCAGAGGGTAATTTCCTTTTGTTTCCTGCTACTCAGGTCTCTGAGACACAAATATTTCATTATCAGACAGGAATGAGACCTTTAGCACCTCCGGATAATTTTAAATTTTCTGTTTAGGAGAGGTTCCTTCGGTTGTTTTTGAGATGTTTTGGATTTTTTGTCTGGTTTCTTTTTCTTGTGATCTCTATTTCTCCTTTTCCACAAGGTCACCTCATTTCCAAAATCACTTCTTTTGTGATTTTAGGGGAATTTTAGATTCGAGGAGACAGAAATTATTGACATATTGCCAAACTGGCCCTGAAAATTACTTTGGCATAGTCAAACACATCATTATAAGTCGTCAACAACCACTGGATTTATCACATCACACTCCCGAAAATGTACAGAGAATATTTAACCCTAGAACTCTATAATTAACTTAGAATTCCTCGGTGGAAAAGAGAAACACCCCACAGCAGATTTTGAGCGAATAAAATCTGACTTTGAGACCTTTCCGAGAATTCTGTAGCCCAGTATTTCTGTGCTGTATTTGGGACCTGGAGAGGAATTTTTGGGAGATACTTGGAAAAAGGTGAAACCTTTTCCTCAAAATATCGGCTTTTGGAGTTTGACTTTTGACCTTGAAAGTCCCAGATGCTTCCAGATCTTTGATGCAAGAGTACGAAAACAACTTAACAGGGAGGAGACCTGAATAAAATCACTCCAGAAATGAGGTAATGTGCGGTTTCAAATGGATTACATGGACATGTGCATCCAAAGAATTCTTTTTATTCTTTTTTAGGGCTTTTTTTTTTTTCCCCAGCTGAAACACTGGCACTCGGATGGATGAATCACTGGTTTTATCTGGCAGCACTGAGGGAAAATTTAAAGTGGTGACTTCTTCTTTGCACTTTAATGGAGTCACTACAACAAAGATTTGTATTTGATGGGACTGAAAAAAGGTCTAAACTTTTATGTTTGGAGACATCGATGGTAATACCTTTTTTTTGCCAATTGCTGGATTGTTTTGGGTTTTTTTAAAAAAAATCCAAACCTTTTAAAATGCGACATATTTATAAATAACCTCGGGGCTATCTTTTTTTAATTCTGATTTTCTGCTGCAACAGGTCTGTTGTGACTGTGGTGTAATTTTTTACCCCTTCTAGCAGCATTTTTACAGTTCGGGGATCAGTTTCAACCCCATTTATCAGCGTGGTTAAACATTTCAATCACATTAATTTTTTGGAATTCCGTTGGAAATTGGCAGCTGAGCAGGAGCCATCGCTATGAAGCAGCGGAGAATTCCCGTGGGACAGTTCCACAGGAATTTGTGCCTTCTGCTGCTCCAAAAAAATTGCCCACAGATGGTGGGGAATATTCAGCTTTGGGGGCTCAAATGGTGAAAGTTCTGTGATTCATTAAACTTAAGAAGCTTCCCCGAAGGTCTCAGTAAGATGTGGTAATAATAAATTTACTCCAGGGCCCAATTTCAGCTCTAGAGTAAGAGTTGTCATTGGTGTATTTGGTTAAGTTGTAAATTTTTAGGTCTTGGGCTGAAATTTTGAATCAGGGAACGATTTCTATTTCAATGTTTTGCACAGAGCTTTGCTTGCACAGCTCCCTGTGGCTGTGCAGCTTTTTGTGTTCCTCATTTTGCCACTACAAAGTTGCATCCTCCTTACTCTAGGTGTGATATGAATAACTCCTGGTGTAACTCTCCTGATTAGAATGGTTTGGGTTTTTTTTTCCCTAAAATTTTTAAATGGATGTCTGTCAGAATTTACATCACCCACAAAAAACCAGTTTGATTTTTCATTTTATCCATTCCCGCATAGCGTTGTTCAGTAGTAGAACAAGAGCACCAGTCTGATGTAAAAAAATGCATTAATTAATCCCTTTCAGACCTTAATTTAATTATTCTGCAATAGTGTAAATTCCTTATTGTCAGCTCCTTTTGTACTTTCCGGGATGATCTACTGCTGACTGTACAATGGCTGTAGCATTTTTGGCTAAACCAAATTATTGGTGGTCTAAAGTTCTTGACAGAGTCTGTCCAGCTGCTTTCCAGCCTTAATTATGACTTTGGGCAGTAATAAATTCTGGATTTAGGCAGTAATAAATTCTGCATTTAGGCAGTAACAGTGCAAAACCTCTGCAGTCAGGAGAGGAATTGCACACCTGGGTCAGCAGCTGCTTGAACGCCATCTGAATTATTTTGAGGTGGCATCACGGGGAAGGGCAGGAGGGCTTGTGTTGATGGAATACTTCCATTATGGATAGATGTTCCTGACAGGACAAAACTCCATGAATTTATTAGGAACAGATGCAGATGGGTGAGGGAAGGGATGAGGAGAGGCAGGGAACACACCTTGGTGTTTTATGTCGTGCACAAAGGCTGGTCCAGTTGGATCTGGATCAGAATCATAAAGGGTGAATTAATTTTTTTTTTCCACATCAATTTGGACTTTTTCTGCTCATCAGGACAGCTCCAGACAGATTGTGCGATGACAATCTTCTGCGTGCTGTTTGAATATATAATAGGAATGGGATCCAGCAGCATGTGCATACGTGGTGCAGAACAAAATGTTCTGCAAACCTTGACAGAAAAGCCTGTGTCCTTGCCAGAAATAAAAACCCTTGAAAGACAGAAAAAGCTGTTAATTTGTGTACAGTCTACCAGGAGGGGGAATTGAGAGGTGAGACAGGGGAGGTTTTGTGGCCTCTATTACCTTTTACCACTTTTTTTTTTCAAATAACTCACCAAGATCCCTGGGCTCCTTTTAGGAGGAATTGCTGAGGTTCCTGCAGGGAATTCATTCATCCCAATCCTTGTGAATTATTTAACTCCTTCAGCACTGCTCAGAAGGATGTTACTTGGCTTTGACTTTGATTGGAAAAGGCACCTTCTTTTACCTTCTGTTTGTGGTTTCTTTTGGCTGTTCCTTCACACCCTGCCAGCCTGGTGAGCGCTGTGCAAATTATAAAAATCATTGATCTGCTCACAGCACAGATGGAAACTGGTGGGAAATTCATCCAGGCAGGTGCTGGCACTCAGAAATAAAATGGGAGTCGATGTCCAGACAGCTCTGAAAGTACCTTGGGGGACACACCTACTTATTTTGGTGCCTAAACACCTCAAAAAAAAACCTGTCTCTCTTTTAAACAGTAAAGACGTGCAGATTAAATTGCTACAAATGACAATTTGCGAGTCCCATGCACTCTTGGTAGTACTAAAATACCAATTCTCCAAAACAAGACCTTTAATCGGTGCTGTGAGTAACACCAAGGGTTGAAAAATGAGTTTGGAATATGTTTTGAGAGGTTTTCAGGCTACTGGTGCACTCTGCATGTTACAGGTTTTATTTTAAGGGCTGTATTTACTTGAGGATCTCTGTACTTCTGTGGTAATTCCGCATATTTTAGTGGAAATGAATTTCTGGAGTTGTAGCAACTTCATGTGGCAACTTCATGTGCCCCGAGTGAAATGAGGTGTCACCTTACAGAATTTATTAAAGTGGATGTGGCTGTCCCAGGGTGTCCTGTTAGGAGAGCTCTGTCAACAAATTGTCACGTCTCTAACTGGCGCAAAAATAGCCAATAAAATGATGATACAGCCTTGACAAATGCTCTTTATTATCACACTGGGGTGTGTATTAGCAAAATTGCATCCTAAATTTCTGTGTTCAACCTTCCTAATCGATGCCCCAACACGGTGTCCTGCATTTTTTTCTTGCTTGTTGGAAAAAAAAAAATCTTTAGGTTAAGGCATTGATTTTTTCAAGCTGGACAAATTAAAATTTAATTGTAGTAAATGTCAGCGCTACTTCGTACTAAGCAAAGATTTCTGAAGTAAAATGGGCTTTTGAAATATCCATTTTATTTTTGCCCAAAAGTCATCTCTTTAGGCTCTGAGCCAAATATCTGAACTGGCAGAAATAGAAACCAATCCATAGAGCTTTTCCATGAGAGCCCCAAGCTTTTCAATCGGGTCTAAAAATAAACAAACTGATTTGGATTATGGACAAATCATTCAATCTGGATAAAATAGGGATCTTGTTGGTTTCAAAGTTTTGGTTGGTTTTTTTTTTTTTTTTTTAACCTCTAGTCCAAAGACAATTGCAGTGAGATCTGTCTTCTATCCCAAAAAACCTGTACCCATTTTCTAATCAGACAAAGGGAAAACAGCAGTGTGAAAATCCGAATTATTTTCTCTTTTTGGATGCAGAGAGAACCACAGTGCTGGAACTCATCTAGAAAGTTTAGTTAATTTTGTTTTAAACAAATAGAATTCTAACTGTCTGAAGAGAAACTTTTTGCAGTTTTCCTGTCTTTTCTTTGGGGAGATCTATTTTTTTAATTAACCTGTTTGGGCCAGATTTTTTGTTTGTTTTTGTTTGTTTTTTGTTTGTTTTTTTTTGGGGTTTTCTATGTGTGTGTGTTTTTTGTTTTGTTTTTGTTTTTGGTTGTTTTTTTTGTGGGGGTTTTTGTGTTTGTTTGTTTTTGTGGTTTTGGGGGGTTTTTAATTTTTTTTGGAGGGGGGTTTAGGAACTCTTGGTGCTTTATAAATACTTTTATAAAGTTTTCCTGTCTTTGAAGGAAGGAGTTAGACATGATAGTTGCATCATATTTAGGAGTGTTTTATGTGCAGATTTTTTAAGCTTATGAGAGTAAATTGCTTTGCAAAGTGAGATATATGTTTTACTTTAGTCAAAATTATGATGCATCACTTCAGAATACAAATTGCTTCCTGTCTGCAAAGGGGAAAATCTCTCCTTTTTTGTTTTAGACGATTTTGTTGGTTTTTCTCTTTTAAAATATTTTTACTCTGACTTTTCTGCATTTTGCATTTTTTGTTTGCTTATTTCTTTTTCAAGGAAAAAAAAGGATTAATTATCAGATTTAGACACCAATAAATCATTGATTGAAAACAAAAAATATGTAAAATAACACCTAAGAAGTTCATCTGAATTAGTTTAAGGCAGTGGTGTGAGTTAACCAGGAGGAAACCCTCACAAAATCAATAATAACCTAAAATCAGTGATTTCCTCCACTTAGAACGCATCAGCTATTTTTGGTCACAATTATTTTCCTGTCATGGTCAGCTCGGTCTTCTGCACACACAGGTTTGAAAGGCAGCTTTGGGATTCAGATGTACCAGTCATCAACCAATTGGTAGAATAAAGAATAGTATAATAAAAATTATTATTATTATTATTATTATTATTATTTAATAATACTAAAATAATATAATAATATAATAATATAATAATATATAATAATAAATAATAATATATAATATCTAATATATAATATAATAATAATTAATATAATAATAATAATAATAATAATAATAATAATAATAATAATAATAATAATATGCAGATTGATTCCTGGTTCTGGTTTGCCTTTTATTGCTCATTGGGATTGATTTTTCCCACCTTACTCTCCTATGTTTGCCTGTGTTGTTGTTTTCTGGCTGGAGCTGAGGGTATTCTTTGATTTTGATTCAAACCAGAGGATTACATCTGACTTTCCTGGCATGTAGAGCTCCAGCATCCCAGGGCTTTAAGTTATTTGCCACTGCACCACTCTCTACTCATTTAACTTCCTCCTCCTAGCCAGGCTGAAGAGGGCATTAAAAGTTGGCAGAGCCCACGACTTTAAACCAACTTGTGCAATAACTTGATAAATAATTTTGACAAATCCTTGTCTCCTGCCTACTAATCCCCTTTTTGTGGGGAAAGAACATGCATTTTACAGCTTAGAATTGCTATAGCAATGGGAAGAAGATACATTTTTCAGCCTGGGTGGTTTCTCACGTGTCAGTTTTCTTGCTGCTTGCAGAATTAAGATCAGGGTGAATTGTGCTGTGTGATTTTGCTTATGGATGAGTGAGGTTTTTGTTTTTGTTTTTGTTTTTGTTTTTGTTTTTGTTTTTGTTTTTGTTTTTGTTTTTGTTTTTTTGTTGTTCTTTTTTCCTGGGTGTTAACATATTATATTGTTTCTTCTCTAATCTGCTGACTCAGAATACAAGGGAACAAACAGATGTTGCACGGGTGGGCTTTGATTTATTAATGTTTTAGGGCAGGGAAAAGGTGCGGTGGCTCTGAAGCAGCACAGGCAGGAAAGGCCCCAGACAGTTTGAATTTACACTTTTTAAAAAATGTGAAAAAACAGGAGTAGAGCACTGGAAATCAAAGGTTTCATCCTTCATGCTCCCATTTCAAATAACCTTTCAAATCAGGCTTATTTTCCCCCTATGATATCAATGTCTCAGCTTTTGTAGCCAGCTCTGTCCCAGTGTTTTTGGAGTGACCTCAGGAACAGGCGCAGACTGCGATGGAGGTCAGCCCACACTTGGAGCCTGAGGAGAATATTTATTCCCTCAGAACTCAGCTAATGGCTTAAAAATGGCAAAAGAATTGAAAAGAAGCATCTGTGGAACCTAAGGGCTAATATATAATGCAATTAGGGATTTTCTGTCCTCTGCAAAGAGTTCATACTGAACCAGTCAGGGTTCGGAGATGAAGAAGTTTTAAAATAAATTCCGTGCACTTCCCCAAACTCCACGGGCAACCTGTGGCAGTCCCCAGTCTCCCTCATGGTAAAAAAAAAGAGTGTTTCCTGCTATCCAGACAAAGCATCCTGTGTTTCAGGCGGTGAAAAACCCTTTACACCCTCTTTTCAGGTGTTTACAGACATTGATAAACCCTCATAATAACCCTCATGATAAAGTTTTCTCTTCTCCAGGCTGAGCACACCCAGCTCTCCCAGCCTTTCCTCAGGGACGGATGCTCTGGTTCCCTTTGCAGCCCTTCCCTGGACTCTCTCCGGTGTGTCCATGTCTTTCTGGGAATGGGGAACCCAGAACTGGACGCTGCTCCAGGTGTGCTGAGAAGAGGGAAATTCTCATTTCTCCTCTTTCTCCCACCAGTGCCTCCCAGAGCGGCACAGGAACGGCTCAGCTCAGCTTTCCCCAGGCCCTCCCTCTATCATTTTTTCCATTTCTCCTTCTCAGATCATGAGCAGCTTTCACATCTCTAATTTCCAGTAACAACCTTTGACTCTTTGCTCTGGGCCAGCTCTGGTGCAGCAGCATCCTTCAGGCAGCCCTGGCTGAGAGCAGACCGCGTTTTTGATGCTGTCATATTTCCACTCCACGCACTTAGAGCTGGTCCAAAGCCATTTGGAACCAGTGGGAAGCTTTCTCTTGGCTTCAACAGGGCCTTGATCAGGCCCTTAATTAGTTATACATCCATTATTGCTCAGCAGGAGCCTGAAGGCAGAACTTGGTACGTTCCTATCTCTTTTTTCCTTTCCTGCTATTGAAACACGGTGTGACGAACCAGCCTAAGGTACAATGAAAAGGTGGGTTTTTTTTCCCTTTCATGGTTTAACAGAAATCCACAGCTCCTTTTGTTTTCCCTTTGTTTGTTCCCTCCCACAGCCAGCACATTAATTACCTGCTTTTTCAGCCTTTCTGCTTCCAGTTACAATAACTTACAGAAAAGGGCTGCTGACGAGAGAGAGAACCTGGATCCAGGCTTAAACTTAAAGCATCTTAATCTATAAAATCGTGAGGGTGATACCGGTTCTGTTATCCCACTTTGAGAAGTAACGTTGAGCCTTATGAGCCTAAAATTCCTAGTGCAAGCCTGTGGGTGGCTGGAGTGCAACTCAGGCTAGAAAGTTCTAGCAGAGTACAATCTGCAGCGCTGCAATCCCACACAGCTCTGCAAAGCTCGCTCCAGGAGGGAGGATTGGTGCTGAAAAAGGTTTGGGAAAGCAGAGGTGAATGTACTCTAAACCTCACTGAAACAAATAATTTCAGATATAACTCAAAATATGCGTTGTAATATACAGGCTGGTGGCGTTTTTTTCCCTTCTCACCTGTTGGATTTCAGCCACTTCTAAATGAAAGCTCTGCTGGTTCTTCCTGTCTGTCACTGCAGGTAATTGGGAAGAAAAAGCACTGTTTTGCTCCCTCCTAAAGATGGGATCATCTTTAGGGAATAATCTTCTGGAGATATCTATCTCCTTTAATTGGTTAGGAAGGGTACCCAGACAAGGGACCTAGAAATTTAAGTTTTTGGTTAGAACGAGTCCTCCTCTCTTTTGCTGGGTGCAGTGAGCGTCTCCTGTGTNGGCTGGGGACAAGGTGGCCATCGGGCACAGCTGGCACTCCGTGGGCTGGGAGGGCTTTTCCAACCTAAATCCTGGGATTCTGGGATTCCCTGAGCTCAAAGCACGGAGCTTTCTCAGCTCTCTCTGACACAGGCAGAGGCAGCTCCAGAACAGGCCGGGGCACTGCAGGCTGCCTGGGGAAACATGAGGACAGAGCTGGAGAGAACAGACACCTTTGTCAATAAAGTGTAAACTCGCCATCTCCACTCTTGGAACGCTCCCAGTCTCTCCCTGGCGTTATCAATACCGAGTGCAGGGGCTGGCAGTGTGTTTCACCCAGCAGAAAATCACCTCACCCCCCAAATCCATATGCACCGCGGTATTTGAGGCATAACCCGTGAAGGCAGGGAGGGATCCATCTGGCCCAGCATTTATGGGCACTGCATTTTTGCTGTCACTTTTAAAAAAGTTACGTTAACACCCACCTCCAGGCGAAGTCCTTGCGTATGCAGCTCTGTGCTAAAAACATTCCCTTTCCCAGCTGGAGAACCTGCTCCTGCCTTCCCAACCTCTCCAGCTATTCTTTCATGTTGCTGGTGCAGAAGAAGATGCTGAAAACGTCTGCATGGTGCGTGTGTGTCTTTAGGGAGGGTGAGGAGAGGCAACTGCTGAGGCTGAAGTGCTTGGGAAAGGATTGCACTGTCTGAATGTAAATTCACAGAATCATGGAATGGTTCGGGTTGGAAGGGACCTTAAAGATTATCCCGTTCCAACCCTGACACCGTTCACTATCCCAGGCTGCCCCAAGCCCTGATGTCCAGCCTGGCCTTGGACACGGCCAGGGATCCAGGGGCAGCCCCAGCTTCTTTGTGCCAGAGCCTCACCACCCTCACAGGGAACAATTCAAAATGAACGGCCCCTACTTGAAATTTAAATCTGAAGTAAAACTTAACAGAAAAAGACATCTTTTGATAATTGCATTTAATTGACCTAACAGACATATTTATTTATGCTTGACATAAAATACATTTCCAGAGCTCAGGCTTAATCTGGCACTTCATCTACCACCCTTTCACTTTGATTCCATATTGCCTGCTTTCCATAAATAATGCACTGCTCTTTTCTTGCTGACTAAGGACACTGGTTCTTAGGAAAGGGCTTTCATGCTGTTCCTTATCTGATAACATCACTGAGGAATCCTGGATGAAAAGAGATAACTTTTCTATTGTTTTAAGCCTCAAGATTTTGCAGGTAGTTCTGCTGCAGTGAATTCCACTGTGTACAATTTTTATACCTAAAAAACCAGACGTCGACCTGCACTGTGGAACTGCAGTTTGAGCTGGGCTAATTATTTCTTATTAAGATGTGTGAGCAGGCAGGGGGGACTCGGGGACAGAAAACAGCTGGAACCACTCCCCCTGACCCACACTTAATTTTCTGTGGGAAGTTTTATGAACTCCATAAAACTTCCCTGCTCTTGGAGGGATGTGGTGCTTTTCTCTCTAAATATACAGGGTCAGACAATGGTTGTTGAGTGAGATAAGGAGTCACAGAAGCTGAGCTCTGAGAACTGGCAGAGCTAATCAGGTCATACTCGAACATCTTAGCAGAAAATGAAGAATTTTAATTGGAAACACATGCTGGGGCCTGGCATCATCTACATTCCCATCATAATGCACCTTGGATAGCAGGAGTGCACAATAAGGGTTCAACATCCTACAATGACAAAACACTGTCTTTTTAAAAGCTGGGAAAAAGTCTTATTAACTGGACTGATTAGATTTGCCCTAATTCGGTAAGATTTTGGAAAATTCATATAATTAGCAATTTTTTTTTTTCCCTCAGAGGTGCTTTGCTTGCTTTTTAATGGAGGGGGTAGGAGGATGATCTGTTGAGGAGAACAGGGTGGCAGCACTCCCTTCCCCCCAAATCTCCTGCAAATCCATCCACAGCCAAGTCATGGAATTTGCTGTCCCTTTGGATGCACAGACACAAGCATGTGGGCACAAATGTATTTTTTTTAAATTTGCATTTTAATTTTACTACACTTATTTTCCTTACTATTCCTTGGCAGTGATTCTAATGAACTCCTTTCTTCTCTCCTTATTGGCTCCTGAATTACCTTCATGGCAAAAGGGTGGAAAAGACAATATATGGAGAAAGAATCGGAGCAAAATCCTTCTCTCCAGACAGCAAAGTGCTTTTTTGATACCTTCTGTATATTTTACTCGCGTGGGGCGCCTCCAATGTACTTACAAGTGATGTTATGCTGGCAGAACCAGTGGAGAACACAAGAGTGATTCACAGAGAAAAATGGGGAGGAAAACTTGCTATTTGCAGTCAAACAAAGTCCTCCACAGACTTCTGACTACATAACCTTTAATAGAGAAAAACAGTTAATAACAGTTGCTAGTAGATTTGCAGTGTTGAAGCAGAGGTATTGCCTATCTAATGGAAGTGAGAAGCTGTCATCATTTTCAGAGCTGACAAAAATAGCAGATATTTAAATATTTCATCTTGGCTTGTTACGAGCTGGCATTTCTCTGTACTCACTAATAACTGAATGTTCTGGGGATTGAAAAATTTGGATGCAGCAAACCGGAAGGTGACGCAGCTGGAGAGGAAACGCGGAGGGTGTGTTGGTTCTGGCTGGGAGAGGGTTAATTGTTTTCCTAGTAGCTGGTTTGGATTTAGCAGGAAAAAATACACTGAAGTTTAGTGTTGTGAGCAGGGCTTACCCTAAATCTGGGACTTTTCAGTGTCTCATTCTCTGCGAGTGAGGAGATGCACACAAAGCGGGGAGGAAGCGCGGTCAGGACAATGACCTGGACTGGCCAAAGCGATATTCCACACCAGAGGACATCATTCCCAGTATAAAACTGGGGGAGCTGACTGGTAGTGGCTGCTCAGGAACAGGCTGGGAATTGGCCAGTGGGTGGCGAAAATTGTATTGTCCATCACTTGTGTCTCCTGGTTTCTGTCACTCTACTTTTCATCATTATGATTATTATTACCAGTATTATCAGTGTAGTATTATCTTTACTATTGGTATTATTAATGCTATTATTGTTATTACTGTTATTATTATTATTATTATTACTGTTATTGTTATTGTTATTGTTATTGTTATTGTTATTGTTATTGTTATTGTTATTATTGTTATTTTCTGATCTCAACCCACAAAGTTTAGTTCTTCTTCCCAATCCTCCTGCCCGCTGGTGGGGTGAGAGGGAGTGAGAGAACAGCCCCATGGTATTTATTTGTCAGCTGGGGTTAAACCACGGCAGGAGGGGAAGGGAGATTGGTACGAAGGGTGCCTGGATTTGGACTGATAGGTCAAATGGTTTGGAAGAAGTGACAACAGGATCTTCTTTTAAGCCTCTGGTTTAGACCAAGATTAAGCCAGCGTGTCCTGAAAGTCTCTGTCTATACGGAATTATATGAAAATTTAATTTCAGTTCTGTAATTAATCACAGTTTCATGAGGGCTGTAGATACACCTGAGGCAGCAGAGGAAGGTGTGTGTGATGAGAGACAAAAAGGTGAATTTACAAGAAGGATGGGAGGGACTTTTATAAGGGTCTGTTGTGACAGGAGCCAGGGAATGGCTTCCCAGTGGCAGAGGGCAGGGCTGGGCGGGATCCTGGGAAGGAATTGTTCCCTGGGAGGGTGGGCAGGCCCTGGCCCAGGGTGCCCAGAGCAGCTGGGGCTGCCCCTGGATCCCTGGCAGTGCCCAAGGCCAGGTTGGATTTGGGGCTTGGAGCAGCCTGGGACAGTGGGAGGTGTCCCTGCCATGGCAGGGGGGGGAATGGATGAGCTTTAAAATCCCTTCCCACCAAACCATCCTGGAATTCTTTGATTCTACGAATACCAGCGCAAATATTTAGTGATGTTTACACAGCAACATGTGGGTCCAGCAGGCAGGTATGACGTGGACTGGCCATTCCTTGAGTTCTCATGGACATCTCATGGAGCTCTCATGGGGACATCCTTTGGAAAAATCTGCTTTTTCCAAAGACAAGCTCCTCACCTGGGGTTATGTGGTGTGGTCTGCAGGTGTGAGATTGTATCACCAGACCCTTTCTGCTGGAAACAACAGAAGAATCTGTCCATGAGTCGTGTTCTTCCCTGGATTTTCAGGCTCTGCCCCTCAAAAGTAGAATTTTAGCTAAAGGTTAAACAGACCTGAGAATAGATTGCTGGCTGCTACTAATGGCGGGGGTTTGTCTGTACAGGTGCCATCAGACATTCTCAGGTCCTTTCTGCCAACAGTTAAACACCTTTTTACCAATCCACACTCAACCCAGAAGGGAGAAGGAGTTCAAATATTGTTTATATTTCCTTTGAATCGACTGGTTTTAATGAGAATGTTCTAAAACATGTGACTGTGTGGAATGCTTGATGCAATGACAGCTCTCACTTCATTAGAGAGCAGGTCTCTCTGTGTCCCTGTGTGACACATTCTTGCTTTTTCAACTAATTAATCACCTATTTTATTAAGTAAATATCTTTTTTTTTTACATTTGAACTCATTGAAAGTCAAGTTCCAGCCTCAATGGGGCTCTGAGCAACCTGGTCTAGTGGAAAGTTTCCCAACCATGGCAGGGGGCTGGAACTAAATGACCTTTAAGGTCTCTTCCAACCCAAACAATTCTGTGATTCTTTGGTTTGGTATTGAATCATCCATTGGAATACTCTCCAGCTTCCAGGGATTTGAAATAATTTAGTTAC
This sequence comes from Pardalotus punctatus, assembly GCA_013400915.1. Taxonomy (NCBI): domain Eukaryota; kingdom Metazoa; phylum Chordata; class Aves; order Passeriformes; family Pardalotidae; genus Pardalotus; species Pardalotus punctatus. The sequence goes on along the minus strand of VZTX01004883.1, from coordinate 93,227 downwards.
TCATTTTAATTTTGGATTAAATTTAGATGCAAGTCACGTGAAATCATGCAGTAATCTAAAAATATCTCGTGCAGAGTTCTGTATATGATTCCCGAAGAGATATAAACAGCATAAACAGATATATGATAATTCTGGTGGAGCTTTTAGTGTAGCTTTCATACATTTATGAAGAGAATATTCAGTTTTGGTATCTATGTTTAGAGTACTTATTCTCTGTCCTACACACGCCCGGTGAAATATGGAGAAGAGTTTGAGCATATCCTCACATCAGGAGCATTTTGCTTCAAGTTCATTCCATAAAGCACAATTCTGCCTGAACACCTTTGGAGTAATATGAGCAGATATTTCACACATGACTCATGAGGCTTCACCCGATGTATTCCCCCAAACTGCTTCACAAGGAGTTTTAAAATCCCTACTCCTCCCAAACACTGAAGGTTGTCCCTGCTGCTAAGATCCAGAGGATGGAACAAAGGGTAAAAGCCATAAAATCCTTAATTCTGCCCGCAACTTCCTCTGTCCCTTCAGTAACACATCCCTTTCTTTTCAAGAGGATGCACCAAATTAAACTTCCAGTGGAATTTTCCATGCAACCACGTTTTTAATGGATAATATATTCACCCAGGCTGTGGAAAGCTAACGAAATCTTAGGTGGCAATGGTGGAATTCATTTCACCTACTTTTTCTCTCTTGGACGATTCCTGTTGCTCCCAGAGATCATTTTATCCCACTGCAAACAGGATTTGAGACAGGGAATATTTATTTCCTCTCCACTGGCTGGCTGCAGAGGGAGCAGTCCAACTCACCCTGCATGCCTGAGTTTTTGGTTTCTAGCAGGACTTAAATGGCTGATTTTTGTGAAGATATCTGGAAATTATGGCACTTTTTGACCATTGCACTCTATTGAAACACTGTTCTGTGCAGCTTTTCCCTTTCTCCTTTGGATCATGACTCTCTTCTCGAGTTACTGAGTACATCTCCAGCTTTCCTGCTGGAACTCCCACCCAGAGGATTTACATTCTGTAGCCCTGTTCAGTGTTTTATTGTGTGATCTTACAACTCCGAGTGAAGGCTGCAGAAGTGGGAAGCTGCAGCTTGTTTCTTTTTGGGCTTATTTTTTTTCTTTCTTTGTAACAATTAACTAAAACACAGGAAAAGTGACATCTGATGCCTAATCACGTGTATATTATTTCTGTTTCTTTAATTCTATCAGTGACACATTCCTAATATTGTGCACTAGACCAATAGGTGGATCACTTTTATGTTTGTTTAGGGGTTTTTATTTTAATTTTTTTTCCACAGAAGACATCATATTTAGCTTCCAGAAAAAAAACTGTGATCTGTAAGGCATCATTTTTCTCTTTCCACCTGTCAATGCTGGATTTAACAGCACTCATTCTTCAAATGATTTATTGCCAATGACTGCCACTTTCACTTTTAAATCATATGTCCAATGACAGAATTATTCAGCGTTTTATGTAAAATTGTATATTATGTTAGACATCCAGGTAAAAATGTATCACACTGAAGTGTGATATTATTGATGAAGCTTGAATTCAAAAAGATCCTGAGAAGTTAAACTGCAAAGACAACTCTGGAAGTGTCCTTCTTTCTGTGGTGAAAGTTAAAAGAATGTTGGAAATGTCATGGATTTTACATCTTTCTTTCACCAGCATTTGTGGTGCATTAAAGACGCACCCCAGCCTCTGTAAGGACTGGGGAATACCACGTTTGAGCAGGGGGAGTGGAGGAGAAGCCTGCCAAAATACAGATTACACAGCAGCGAGGTTCTGGGCTCAGAGGTCATTCAGAATTCATTGTGTGAGTGAAGGAAGCAGCTTTGCTGCCCAGCTGCTCCAAGGATGCCAACAGTTGTTTGGATCCTGCCAGGGGGCCGGGCGCCAGTGACAAAAATGAGCAGAGTGTAACATCTGCTTTTTGTGACTGCCGCCCAAAAATGAGACAGGAACATTCTGTTGCTTCGATCCACTCGACTGGAAAGCACTGAAAGGGTTTTTAGTGTTGTCCATGCTTCTGTGCCCCGCTGCTTTTTCCACCCCACATGCTCCAGGGACCTCAAGGCGTTTTAGGATTGTCCTTTAGGCTCTGCCCCACTCCTAACTGGGGTCCTGAGCCCAGCATGGTTCAGTCAGAGTTCTGGAGCCTTCCTTGGGAAAGGCCTCCTCTTCTCACCTCCTCCTCCTCCTCCTCCTCCTCCTCCAAATGTCTCATTGAGGCAGCCAAACGCTCTCCCTTCTCCCCCGGGATCTGCTCAGGGGGCAGGATGCTCCTGGCAGACACAACCAGGCTGTGGGAACCCACGAGCAGCTTGAGAAAACATCTGTCCTGCCTTCCTCAAGTGCTGAGCACCTTGGAGAAACGCTTGGCTCAAGGCAGCGTCAAACAACTTTGAAAGCATTAAAAGCAGAGGCTCTGTGGTAGCAAGGAGTCATCAGGCATGGAGGAAAGCAGGTGTTGGATCCTTTTCTCAGGAGTGGGATGCTCTGCTTCTCCAGGGCCTGATTTAGATATTCCAGGGTGGAATATGCAAGATTTATGGCATGTTTGGGAATTTTGTTCTCTAGTTGTTTCCAGTCCTTTGTTATTGTAACCAATTATTCTGGGGTTTTGTTATTCTTTGCTTTTGTAGCCTGTTACTCCTGTTTTAGGGGGATAGTCTGTGTTGCTATTGGAGTTGAATCCGTTCTTTCAGACCTTCACTTTGTCAAAATCATTCTGGACGCTAATCTGACCCTCTAAAATGTATTAAAAGTGCTGTTAATTTCAACACTCCAAACATTATTTTGTCTAAGACAGAATTGGGCACTCCCCAGACCCAACTGGACACATCCTTCCATGCTGTCAATGAACCCCTGGTAACTCCTCCTTGGCACGTTTTACAATGAATTTTGTAGCCATGAGAAGGTAATTTCTCCTAGAAGGTAATTTCCCTGCTTCCTGGTTAGAATACTGCAGCAGATGGTGTAATGTCTTAATAAAATCAAAAGGTGTGACCTCCTAAGCTTCTTTCTTAGCCTGTGTTGCTCTACTGTGCAATGAAATCAGGCTGGTTGGATGCAATGTGCTGTTGATGAAGCCATTTTGGCTTCTATTTCCTGGTGCCTAAAGCAGTTTTCATTTTTTAAAGAGCTTAATTTAAGGTGAGGGGTCCATAATTCGCCAGTTTCTCTTCCTTTTCCTGCCAAGCATCCTTCATGTTAAAGACAGGCACCACATGTACTCTTTCCAGCCTTCAGGAATTTCCCTCGTTCTCCAGGAATTCTCAGGTAGATTTGGTGTTGACTCAGACTGCCCTTTAGCGTATTCTTTGGGTTTAATTTCTTTGAGAACATCAGGCTTTGTGTTGTGTCCTATCCAGTTATAGGGAAGGCTCTTCCCTCTTGGCTTGAGTAGTCCTTTGCTCACCACAGGCCTTTCCTGTGCAAAAACCCACAAAAAATACTTTTTATCCTATTAAATACTGTCTGTAGCTTTCCTTTCTGTTGAGAAGTGGGACAAGACTCTCTCAGCATTTCCTCTTTCTCCTGATCTACTCACACATTAATTTCTTGCTATTACTGATGCCTCTTCCAGGCTGAACTTCTCTTTGTTTCTTGGCTTCCAGTGTTGACCCCTATTTCCTGCAGAAATTATCTTTAATGTTATGGCACAGTCTGTGTGTGCTTTGTTCTCGTGAGGTCAATGTGAAATTCTCCATTTTGATCATTTTATCTCTTATCTTTTAATCCTTGATCTGGATTCCTCTGGGCATGCCTGTGCCCTTTCTCTGGGGAACAGCTTTCCTTAAATGCTGCAGTTTTCGACAAAATTCCTCCAAATCCCTACAAAGGACAGCTCCTGGAATCTTTGTGATTCTTTTAATTACCCACAAGAGATTTGATGTCCTGACCCTTTTAGATCAGTGATCTGTTTTCAATCCCCAGTGTTTTCACACCTTGCTCCCCTCATCTGCTATCACTACCTGGCACTTGGATCGAGTCCTTCCCAATGCAAAAATGAAAATGACTGGAAAAGCACCGGGCACACCTTTTGTGCCCAGACGCTGCACCAGGAATTTATCCTGATCATCTCATGGCTTATCTGTGCTGATGTACAACTACAGGAAATAAAAGGGGAATCGCCAGATTTGTTCAATGGATTGATCCACTCTCTGACTTCATCCCTTTCAGAACCTTTTCACAAAGCTTGGCTTTGATTTCAGGCCCCTGCCAAGTTCATTGGTGTTTGCACACACCTGGAAACTCAGAATCACTTTGGTCAGAAAAGATGCTCAAGATCATCCAGCACAACCATTCCCCAGCACCGCCAAGGCCACCACGAACCCGTGTTCCCAAGTGCCACATCAAAGTGTCTCAAAGATGCCCAACTTCATCCCTCCTCTTTCTTTAGGCTGGCACCGGTTCTGAGGCAAAACCTTTAAAATTATCTGAGGATGATAATATTGATATTGATTGTAATATTGATATTGAAAGATGGAGAGTCACTTTTTACAAGGAGTGATAGGACAAAGGGAAATGGCTTCAAACTGAATGAGTGGGTTCAGATCAGAGATTGGGAAGGAATTGTTCCCTGGGAGGGTGGGCAGGCCCTGGAATAGAATTCCCAGAGCAGCTGGGGCTGCCCCTGGATCCCTGGCAGTGCCCAAGGCCAGGTTGGACATTGGGGCTTGGAGCAGCCTGGGACAGTGGGAGGTGTCCCTGCCATGGCAGGGGTGGGAATGGAGGATCTTCAAGGTTCTTTCCAATCCAAACCATTCTGGGATTCTGTGATTCTATGACTCTGTGATTCTGTGATCTACTGTTTCAGTCTCTGAGGTGTCCTGTGTTCAAATGTTCATGCTCTTGGTTATGTACATTGTGATGCTCTTAAACTTAATTTAAATACAACATGTTCTATTTAAAACTCCAGCCTGAAACTTACATTTTTTTTAACTCTTGAGAGCTGCTGGGCCAATGCCTTGCCAACCACTTTTCCTAAATGAATTCTGCTGCTTTAAGGAAGACATGGAATGCTGTGGTGAATTAAAGGTGGGACATTTTGTTATAGGGAATTGCTGTCTTGGGCTCTGAAAGTTGCACAGCAGTGGGGATATTCCTGTGTCTGGAGAAGTCCTGGCTCTTGGTGGAATTATCGTTGGAATAATTCTCCAGTGTGGCAACAGCACCACACTGAAGTTTTGGATATAAATGAAATCTCTGCACTGCATTTGTTCCATGCTCTGTATGCCCAGAACAGAGCTTCAGGCCTTATATGCATGTTGAACAGTGGGATTTTAATAAATAATAAGTATTGCTACTTATTTTATGTTTTCTATTAATCTCTGTTCAGGCACATTGGGAGAAATTCACACTCTTAGTGGAGGAAAGACTGAAACTCCTTCCCTGGAATATGAGCAGGTTTATAAATGCGCTGTATTAGCTTGGACCCTGCTGTTTGCACATCATTCTCTCCTCTCCCCATCCCACCACTCCAATTCCACCAGGAATTGGTCTGCTCTGAGTTTGTCCTTTCTCCAAGGAGATACCTGGATGTGGTCGTGCTGGGCTGGGCTCCTGAGCTGGGTTTTCCTCCAGCTTTGGCACAGGGGTGGTTATGTAATCCTGCAGCAGCATGGAGAGACAGGAATCCCTCGATGAGGAATGTGACAGTGGGATGGAGCACTGAATTCCAGGAGAAAGGTGAACAACCTCGGCTTGTGACAGCCAAAAGAATGAAGTTCTCTAATGGGGATTATTTAGATTGGAGGATAATTGTGCCAGGCAAAATATCCATCTCTGTGTGTGTGTGTAATGAGCTGCTGCAGCCCAAGGATTTAATCCACTGACCTGATAAAAACATGGATAATTGTGTACTTAGTATGAGATTCCTGTTTGGTGCAAATGGGTGGCTATTTACAAGAGCTGCCCGTGGAATTCTTCTTGCATCTCTTTCCATCAGACCTCCTTTTTCTGGCCCTGTCAATTCTGTAGAGCTGAGAGATGCCGTGTGCTGCATCTACTGGAACCGTGCTAAGCTCCAAATGTTCCTCTTTCTGTGGGAGTTGCTAGAGGCAGGGGAAAAGCTTCTCTTTGAGATGCTACTTAAGAGTTCAAAACACTGGAAATCAGGAGAGAACCGTCATTTGGTTTTGCACTGAATGTGTGTCAGCTGAACACTCCGAGACTTTGATGGATCTGAGGGAGGATAAACAGAGCCCTGCAGTGTCACCCTCCAGGTCCCTCTCCTGATACCCCAGCTTTGTTCCCAAAAATAAATTCTCCTTGTGGTTTTTTTTTTAGCAAGGACTCTGTGCTTTCATCTTGGCCCTTTGCCTGTGGAAGGGGTACAGGTTAATGAGGGTTAATTGCTTTTTGTTTAGAAAATGGCATTGTCTGTCTGCCTGTGGTTCTAAAAGGGTTTTTCAACACTTCTTAGCCCCTCAGCCTGACCTTTGGAGGACAAAATTTGTCATTCCAGTGGGAGATGGAATATGTCATCCCAGTGGGAAAACAACAACCATTCCAGAACAGGTGAGGGCTTGTGCTAAAGAATGGAATTTACTCCCTTCTAATGTGGGCAAATTAAAATTTTCCTCCTCCTCAAAACAGGATAATTCACCCACTTGTCAACACACTTTTATAAACCTGAGCTTTGCCATTACTATTTATTGAGGAAAAGGGAAGAACACCTTCAGGAGGGATGTGGGAAGTCCATCCAAGTGTGGAGGGTAACCATGGCACATTTTCAGAGGCTCAGTGGGGATAAAAGTCTTTGTTCAGCAGCTTTGACAAACTGAATGAAAAAAAAAGGCCTTTTCTTTTTATTTATTTTTTTTCCCTACAGATATAAAGAGCAGGAGAAGGAGCAAAGGGAAAAGAAGGTGAGACAAAGATCAGCCACTTGAGGGGAAGTAAATAATGAGTATTTAGTTTATTTCAGTACCTGAAACAGCTCTGGTGGCCTTGGGTATAGTCTAGAGGTATTTGTAGTCATGAAACTGAAAAGAATCTGGAGAAAACACTGTATAAAAGCAAAGTGGAGCAAGGGTTTATTTGTTTCAGAATTCCTTGTAATCCTCCTGCTCTGCTTTTAATGGCAAAATGGCAGCTGTTTAACTGAAATCACTGCTGTAGCAGTAAATCAATCACAAATTTGACTGTCTTAGGAAAAAATAAACCCCTGATGATGTGATAGTTAATGCAGTTAATTCACATTTTCAATTATTATCCCACAAGGATATGCCTATGAGGAAAATATCACTGTGCTGAAGTTCTTCCACAAAGATTGATAGAGATGACAAAATGTAATTAAGGGTTTCAATTTATTCCCACTGAAATGAGTCGGGAAACTCGCAGTCACTTCAAAAGCAGCCGCCACCTTTTATGTTTGACTGGGATCAAAAATATCCTCTTGGAAATATCAAAAGCAAACAAGGAGGACTCAGAAGTAACTAAAGCAAAATTCCTGAAGAATTGTGTATGCCCTGACAGCTTTGTGGGCTCTGGCAGTGCAGAGCTGCTCCCACAACCAACATTTGCCAAGAGAATGATTAAACTCTTTTATTGGCCTTTATTTTGTTGCAAATGACTTAGAAGTTTCTCAAATTATTCGTATTCCAGTGCACGTGCACGTGGAAAAGTTTGAATGAGAATATTTAGTGAGGGCAGGAATTTCATAAAGGTAACACTCGATAAAGGAAAATTCCAAACCCATTCCTGAGCTGGGATTCTGTGCATCTACTGTCGGCATGAGAAGGCTTTAGAAATGAAATATAAACCTTCTAGAAATGTGACACAAATCTGAAAAAGATTGCCAAGAAATCATCCAGTGATGGACTATTCACACAGAAAATCAAGTTATACCCTGAGAATCAGCCAAGTTAGCAGCAAGAGACAAGGCTGCTCCAAGTGGAAGGAATGATGAAATCTAAAAATTAGAATAACAAACATGAACACATTTAAAATCAAACTGCATAAGAAATTCCCCTATGACTGTAACAGGAAAATGATTTATTGTCCTTTTAAGAAAAATAAGAAGGTGGATTTAGGGAACAACAGGATGATTAGCCTACCTTCACTGCTTGGGAAAAGGAATGAATATTTTCTCAAAAAAGCTTTTTCCAGAAAGATGAAATACAAGAACGTGGTCAGAAACAGCCAGCCTGGATTTAGAATATTAGAATAACAGAACGATTTGGGATGGAAGGGACCTTAAATCCCACCCAGTGCCACCCCTGCCATGGCAGGGACACCTCCCACTGTCCCAGGCTGCTCCAAGCCCCAGTGTCCAACCTGGCCTTGGGCACTGCCAGGGATCCAGGGGCAGCCCCAGCCTCTCCAGGCAACAAATTTATCCATGCTTGGCCAATCTGGCAGCCTTTGACCATAAAACTCTGGGTCTGTGGATGAGGGGAGAGCGGCAAATCTTTAGCAAGATTTCCAGTACTACCCCACAATTTTTCTGGCCAGAAAAGGACAGATGGACTGGATGGAGGGACTGTAAGGAGGGGTGAGAAATGGGCTTGACCTTTGAAGGGTCTGAGATTCAAATTTTGCAGCTCCTGGTGCCCTTTTGGGATTGATACCTTTTGGGGTCCATAGCAAAGGAATCTCAGCCTCCAGCTGACACCCAGCTGAAGGAGCAGTGGGTGCACAGGGATGTCCCTCAGAGAAAAGACAAAAACGGGCTGTCGAGAACCTCGTGAAGTTGGACAGGGAAAAACACAAAGTCCTGCCCCTGGAAAAGAGCAGCCCGTGCAGCAATACAGGCTGGGAACCAGCAGGATATTCCCCAAATATCCATGGATCCGCTGTGTATCCTACAGCAGTGAAGGCTGAACAGACACTGGGGTGCTTTGGGAACAAATGGCTGAGGGAAGGGATTATTCCCTTTCTTGGTATCTGGGAAGGACCTCCACAGTTTCCTTCTAACTTATTTTTTCTATAATTCTGTGAAATGATGTAACAATTCTTATATTCTGTATTTTTTTGTTCTGTTTTTTTCTGAGCTAATTTTAGATTCATGATAGGTGTTAAATTAGAGTAATAACTCAAAATACACTGAACAAGTCTCTCCACATGCACCAAAATCCTGGAAGTTGGGAGGACACTCAAGATTAGGTCCTTGATTATTGGCACAGAGGAAATAGTCCCAGGCAGTATAAATATATATTTATTTTCCAGTTAATTTTATGAACATTTCTCTCTGGGGAGAGAAACTTTTCAACCTTTTTTAAAAACAAATTTTAGTTGTAATGGTTCTAATTTGACTTCTCTGCTGATCATTAATTCATGTTTATCCAGCTGCATCAAACTACACTGATCCCCTCCTTTTTGCCTCCCACGTTGGTGTGTGAGATTGAGCAAGCATGCTAATTCTAATTTATTGGGTATGGCTTTGATAATTACAATTAGAACTGGAGAGTTAGGTTTGAAGTTCACATTTTTAATTTTTTTTGTGTGTGTGTGTGTGTGTACATGGCTTCTTTGGTTTGTTTTCTTTGTGGTTTGGTTTTGGTTTGTGGATTTTCCTGATGGTGCATCTTCACTAATGGTGGTCAATTCAATCTGAGGTCAGCTCACAAAAATCCAGTGTTTAGACTGTGACTGTGCTGAAATATGGAATATGTGCTTTGGGTCCAGCCTCACTCAACTTCAGATTTTACTGAAATGAAAAGCTTGCCTGGAGACAGAAATTGTTGTGGAAATTTCAAGTTCTTCCTCTGTGTAATTTGCAAAGAGTGAGGTTGGATTTTTCTCCCTCTCCTGCTCATAAGGAGAATGCCTGAGGCGATGTTCTCAAGAACAAAATGAAGATTTCTTGCCATTTCAGTTGCCACTGTTTGCTCCCACCTTTTCCAACTGCACAGCCCAGCTCCTGAGCTGGTTTTTTTCTTGAAGCTTTTGGGGTGGCCCTGCCTACACATTCAATGGTTTGAACATCATTTGGCCTTTTAATGGGCTTTTAATGAACTGGTGGCTGCCATAAATTGTCAAGAGTCTGTTAGCACACTACTTATTTATGGAAAACTTCATTAAGGGGACGTAGGAATAAATCTGACTTTGTTCTGAATTTCTAAAAATAAGATGTAAAACATAACAGATGGCTTAATATTTTTATTTCACCATTTCAGCTGTGCTCACCTCGACCGCTCTTGACTGACGTTCCATGCAGGTGCCAGCAGACATTATTTTAAAATAAGCTGCCTTGAAATATGTTTTCATATTTACTCCCAAATCCATGCCTTGGACCTAAGGCAGGCTGATAATAATTAAAGATCAAGCAGAAACACTCAGGCTGCAGCTCCTGGCCCATGTTTGGGTTTATCTACATCCACCTCTGGTGAAAATGTGCTCTTTCATCCTGGGGAGCTGCAGAACTCCCATAGGAGCACCACGTGCTTGTGTTGTGGCCAAAAGCCAAAAAGTCCATTTAAAATCATCAGAACTGGAAAGGACTGGGAATATTTGTAGGAGTTTCTAGAATGTGTTGTTGGATCACTTTCCCTCTCTCTGCTGGCTCTACATTGACGCTGCCAAAGCAGAAACAGGGGCAAAGTTGAGGCTGGATTATACAAATATTTCTGATGCCAGTCTGAAGGAATGAAGTCATCCTGGGATGTGCTAAGGAAGCTGCATGTCAGACCTCTCTCTCTCCTACATACCAGCCTATTTAAAATAAATTTACATTTAAGGTCTGATATGAAACCCCTTGAAGTGAACGGAGAGACTTTAATGCTCTTTGACTAAAATGAATTTAGAGGATCTCATATTTTCTGTGATTCTATTTCTGTAGCAGCTCGGTGGATTTTACTATTCCTGAGCATTTCCTGCAAGTCTTCCTCCACTTTCTTTTGTTATTATTATTTCTCCTCGTGTTAATATCATAAACCTTTCCTCTGCTGTATCTCTAAGGCCCTACCTAATTTTCCTGCTTAACTCTCTTCTAATATTTGAGTTGTCCCCAAACCCACCAGTCTGGCTTCTGAAAGCAGCTGTGGTTAAAAACAAAACAACAAACAAATCACGGTTCTGCTCTTTGCAAACAACATCATCTTTTTTTTTTTTTTCTTTTTCCTTCGACTTTATATGATATTTCTGTTGAAGTTCTGGATGTACATTGTCTTTGTATGTGCTCTGCTTGTGTCTTATGGAAGAACAAAGCTCTTTCTGCAGCAAACACTGCCGGAATGCAGCGTGTCAATACCAGGCATTTGCTGTTTATACACTGTGGGTCCAATTTCTTTTCTGGAGAGCAGTTTACAAAAAATAATTTAAAAAAAAAAATCTATCTATCCAGAAGGCAAAGGCTTTGGTAGTGTTGGGTCAGTGTTTTAACTGCTGTAGCTTAGATCACAAATTTGCCGCTTGCAAGGGGTAGAAAATTGCGATCAAAAACATCCAGATGTTGAAGTCACCTACATTCCAGGGAGCCATCCCAGAGCTGTGGAATGGGCTGTTCCAAATATGGGAGTCTTTATGATCCAATTCTAGGGGTTTTTTTCCATTCCCTTTTTTTTGTTTTTGTTTTTATCCCTTCTCTCTTGAGTCCTTCTCCTTCCCACCCCTTTCAAACTTTAACCTTCCTTACATTTGGACATAGCTTTCCTTACTCTGACTAGAAATGAAGAACTCAGCCAGCCCAGAATTTGGAACTGCAGCAGAACTTTGGGGTGACCTCTTAAATCTTTAAGTCCTGTTGTAGGGAAAAGTTTATTGGTGGTGAATGTGTGAAGAACATCCACAGTAAATCAATCCTTACCAACAAATACCACAAAATCAAATTGTAAATGTCCAGCATTACAGTCCCCATCACTAGAACACTGCAGATATTGTTGGAATATTTTCTTACTAACTACAATATTCTGTTTGCTTGTCTCTCTTGCGGGTTTGAGTGGTAACTTTGGTGTGTTTGGGGGAAGCAGATTAACGCTGCTTTGTTTGTAATCACGGAAGGCTTGGGATGCACTTTATGCTTTAATGTAATTATGCCTCGTAGATGGAATCCAGCATCTTCCTAAGGACTGCTCGCATCCCTGAGGGATACTCAGCTGAGATAAACATGGATCTAGTTTATTGAACATGATTAACTACCTGAAGTGTTGGAATTCTCTTGCAGTGAATCACACCAGCCCTGGATTTGGAGATGACTGGGACATGCCCAGTTTGATGGACACACCAGGCACTGGTGGGCTGGGATCCAGCTGCCCCCTTCCCCCTCCTCCCCTCTACAAATGCTGATGGGCGAAGGTTTGATGATCCCCAGCTCCCATTCAGTGAAAAACTAAATGAAGCATTTTATTTATTTCTCATCTAACTGCTCTGCTTTCCTGCACTTGTACCAGACAAAGGCAGCAGCATACTAAGGAGAAACACCAAACCTGGCTCAGCTCCCTTCCCTTCCCTTCCCTTCCCTTCCCTTCCCTTCCCTT
>VZTX01004883.1:49630-72725 GCA_013400915.1 Pardalotus punctatus | reverse complement strand
CCTGCGCCGCCCCCGCTGGAAGGGAGCGCTGCGCTCCCGCGGGGATGGGGGATGCGGAGCGCGGGGCAGCGCGGGGACCCGGCGCTCTCCCTCCCGCCGGCTGCCGCTGCCTCGGGAGCGTCCCGCCTACCCCGGCGCAGGAACCACGGAATCATGGAATGGGTTGGGTTGGAAGGGACCTTAAATATCAATTCGCGCCAGCCCCCCTGCCGTGGGCAGGGACACCTTCCGCTAGCCCAGGGTGCTCAGAGCTCCATCCAGCCTGGCCTCGGACACTTCCAGGGATCCAGGGGCAGCCCCAGCTGCTCTGGGCACCCTGGGCCAGGGCCTGCCCACCCTCCCAGCAAAGCAGAGAACCACAGGTGTGTCCAGGTGGACCCGGGGAACACCTGGGTTTGTGCCCCGCAGTTCTCTGGTGCGTATCGAGGGCTGGCCTCACACTGGGAACAAATCTCCACCCCTTCTGCGGCACTGCCCCACACCTTTACCCCCCTCCTCGGCGATGGAGCCTTTAGCATTGCTCTCCCACTCTCAGGCTTGGCTGCAATTGGCCAACAGATCCCACATTCCCGGGAGGAACAGCTGCCAGGCAAACAGGCAGGTGCACACATTCAGACAGCAACAGATACTTCACTGAAACCTTCTCTGCTGAGAAAACCTGGCTGGAAAATAAAGCCCAGAAGTCCTTGGCAGACATCATCATAATCATCTTTTCCAGACCTCTCCACCTGCTGAAAAGGTGGAATGCTTCACCTTTTGTATCTCCACTGTGATAAATTACCCATATTCCAAACTTTTGCCCCAAGTCAGTGGGAAGCAGAGTGGGATTGTGGCTTTTCAACGTAACATAAATAATAACAATTTGCACTTTTGAAAGTCCTATCAATTTCTCTATAATTTGTTTTCTTCAATTACCTGTAAGCTCAGCTCCACACCCCATCTGTGCTCTCTGACTATGGTTCATCAGTGATCTAATTTTTTTCTCCTTCTGAGACAAAAGCAATATTTTAAACCAGCACTGCTTTAGCTTGCAGAATTTCCTTATTTGCACTTCCTTTCTCACCTCACCCTTTCTTCGCACCTTCCTACATTTCCTAATGTACTTTCTGGGAATCTTTTTTTTTTCCCCTCTCTGAAATCTCATCTGAGCCGGTGCAATTGTGTGATGAATGTATTATGATATCATCTTGGGCTAAAAAATGGCTGTGTTCTTGTGCCTTAAGCTTCCTCCATAAAAGGGAACCGCACAGAAAAGAGCAATATGAGGCCTCTTCTTCCTGGGAGATTTGCACAACTATTAATTTCTTCCTGCAAACTACTGTTCTTGAAATCTCTTCCCTTGTGCTAGGACCAAATCTCCTGGAACAGGAGCTGTTCTCCAAGCTGAAGCTGCTTTTCTAGAGCCTGCTCTACTTGTTACTCATTTTTCATGCTTTCATTTGCCAACAGAGCAGTAAAACTGGGCACGTTCAAAATGGAGAAAGGGTTTATGTGAAATGAGGATATGTAGGATATCTCCACTGTGATATTCATGATCCTGACACAATGTGATATGTTAGAGGCCCTTTTAACTCTATTAATTGTTAAATATTTCAGGAGGAGCAGCATATGAGTGGTTAGGTTGAGCTTGGAACCATAACAGCATCATTTAATTGCACAAACCCTTGCGCTTTCCAAATGGCACTTTTTCTCTTGGGGCACAAAAACTGAAATGGCTCCGGAACAGGTTCACAAATAATTATTTTATACTTAGCCTGCTGTCCCCCTTCAATCTATTTGTCTCAGTTGCAGCTCACTCAGTGTCAGCTCCATGGATCTCCCTGCAGAGCCTCTCAGAGTGTATTAATTCTCATGCCAAGACACACAGGAAAGATCCCTGCTGCTTTCTTAAGGTCCCAGGCAAATGCCTGACTGGTGAGCTGCTGAGATTTCCTTTCCCTTTCCATTTCAGTTGAAGGCCAAAGCAGAACTTGAACTGGCAGTGCCTAAATCTGCTCGTTCAGAGGGATTTCAGTTAATGGGATTTGACTCAGTTCCCCCCCAGCTCCCTTTGGGCACACAGTCCCGGAAACAACTTGACTTCCCCAGACTTGTGCCGTGCCTGAGGGAATGGTTTATGTCAGGAAGCAAAGTTTGTATGAGCTTGAGGTTTTTGGGATTGGTTTTGGATGCTTAAACATCAGGAAAAGTAGAGGAATGGGTTTATAGGGAATGGAGGGGATGGGTACATCCTACTTTAAATGCCTAATTTTGGGTTTTTACATCAGGAATCTGCTCTACTCAGGCCATTGAGGAGAGAATCCCACATAGGTCAGTGCACCTAAAATAAATTTCAATTCTGACTTGCCCTCTGGAGGGTTTTACTCTCCCTCAGCTCCTGTGAATTGTCTGGGGCTGGTGCAGAGAGATTTTATGGAGAAAAACTTCCTAAACCAGGATCTGGCACATCCTTATCCCCTCCAGTTTTCATTTTGCCAAAGCAACAGGGTGTTTATAGACGGAGAATTCACTCACCAGCACATCTCCAGGAGAGATTTTGATGCATATTTGCCGTTGGTATTTCAGTGAACCCACAGCTCCCAGTACAAAATGGGAATGTAGGTGGTATTCCCACGACCTTATCCTGCAGCCTTGTGCAGATTCATGTTAGTGTGATTTAATTCAGAATCATTGGGGTTGGAAAAGAGCTCCAAAATCATCAATCCAAGCTGTGCCCGATGCCCAGCTTGTCCCCAGCCCTGAGTGCCACATCCAGGCCTTCCTTGGACACCTCCAGGGATGGGGACTCCAAATCTCCCTGGGAAAATGCAATCCCACCCATAAAAAACAGCATTTGAAGTCTGAGGAAATTGAGCCAGAGGTGTTGGTTCTTCCCTTCGGGTTCTGGAATGTTGACTTTCCTTGTTGTACATCCCTCCTTACCTCTGAATAGGATCAGGAGTTAAATAGTAGTTAAAAAGTAGTAGTTACTCCTACTACTACTAGTGAACAGTAGTTAAAAAGCAGTTAAATCAAAACTATGTCTGCAGAAGAATTTAGGCCTCAGAATGTTGTTTCATACGTAAACTCGAAGTTTTAATTATTCTGAAGAGTCTGAGCTTTTACCCTGTCTCAAAGGATCCCTCTTTATCTGCAAGACAAAAATTTTCCAGCGTTCTCAGAATTGCAGCACTTACCTGGAGATATCAAAATCATTCCTGAGCACACCAAAAATCATGTTTTTATGACAAAGATGCACATTTGATAGTCCTGTGACCAGCTGATCCTCACCTGTGGCTCTTTAGGCACCACCATAAACCAAAAACTCGTGAAAATTAAAAGCTGGACTCGATTTTGGAGGTCTTTTCCACTCTGAAGGATTCTGAGATTCTGTGATCAGGCCTGGGGGTGTTTTGATCTGCAAAGGGAACGAATCATCTGGCAGCTTGGGAGAAGCCTTGCCTGGAGCCTCCTTTGCTCCTCCTCTTGTTATTACACTTTCTCTGCTGGGCCTAAAAAGTGTAAGTCTAGATATTGCCTCAGCCCATATGGCAACACGGAGAGGTTTTTTTTTGCCCAACAGCAAGGGAAGATGTGGTTGGAAATGTCTGCTTAAAGATCAGCTGAAACAGTTTTGGTTCACACAACCCGATAATATCGTCAAAGGGTCAACATTTGCTAATCTCAGGGTAATTTTAAATCCTCTGGAGGTTTTTTTGTGGCGTGCTGGAGCTGGGGAAATTTTGCAGAGCAAGCCATTAGGAACTGAAGGGAAGATAAGGAGAGACCAGTGGGTGGAAGCTGTCTGGTTTTGTTTTCTGGCAGGAAGAATACCAGAGGGAATTCTCTTTCCCAGCCTACCACCCCCATTTTTTTTTCCCTTATTTGCACATCAAGGCCAGAATTTTTGGTGTCTAACATTTCCATCGTGCAATCTGGTAAACCTGGCCCAGGTGTTTTGAAAAGCTGCCTGATATTCAAGATCACTTTCCTCTGCAAAAAGTCTTGTTTCACTTGCTAACCTTCCCATCTCTGGATGTCAGGATAGGGAATGGCTATAAATATTGAGTTAGGTGTCACAGCTGCCAAAATTTATTTTGGAAAGGTTGGCAATAACCTTCTCCCCTTTGCCCTTTATCTCTCTCCTGTATTTTGCAAGGTAAAGTCTATCTTTCCTGATATTTTTGGATAGAATCTAACACAACAAAGCAACTTTCCAGCCTGCAATCGAATACTTTGCTAACAGGGGAACAAAACAAAACAAATAAGTCAACCTAAAGCTATTGATCTTCATGGATCATTATAAAAGCTGCTTATGTAAAGCTCTTCTGCAACCAGAGACACAATGGCAAGCCTGGAATTTTGCTGCATGCAGGAGCAAAATCTCCCCATCTTTCTCCCAGTATCCCATTTGTTGTGCAAACCATCTTCCCTGATAATGGAGCTTTGGTTTTTCTCAGTGTCCTCCTTCCTTTGCAAACTGCAGGGCAGGTACCAATCATGTGGAGCTTTTCTGTTTCCTCACATTAAATTTGATCAATTAAGGCCTGTTTGTTTTAATCCCCTCCTACTTCTCCTGTGAGTAATCATTTCCAATCTTTAAATCCCCGTTGACTCCCTTCAGCTCTCTTCTTTGGCTGAGATTTTTTAATCAATTACGGAATTTCATTTTCAAGACGTAAATTTTTGTTCTGTAGGCCAGGCCAAACACTGAATTTGTGGTCTTACTTTTATCTATTATACAGCGGTCACAGAATCACAAAATTACAGAATACTTGGGGTTGAGAGGGACCTCTGGAGATCCAGTCCAAACCCCAAAGACCCCAGTCTAGCCCATCACTGCCTCTCTGTCACTGCATCTGCTCTTTCCTCTGTGTTTCCTCTTCCTCCTATTCCTATTTCAACCTCCCATTTCCCCAAAATTCATTCCTAAAACCTCTTTCAAAAGCTCTGTTGTGCTGTTCTGGATTAGGAATACAGGCCCAGAAACAACGTGCAGGGTGATGGGATCGTATCTGCACTGGGCTGTACAGTTCCTTTCCTTCCTCCCAGAAATATCTCTGATTTCTGGTTATCATAAACCAAATCTGGTTATTTGTGGTTTGGTTTGATATTTTGTTTTGGTTTTTTTTTTTTGTTTTGGTTTGTTTTGGTTTTTTGGGGGTTTTTTTGTTTGTTTGGGGTTTTTTGTTTGTTTTTGGGGGTTTTTTGTTTGTTTTGTTTGGGTTTTTGTTTTTGGTTTGTTTTCTTTGTTTTCTTGGTTTTTTTGGTTTTTTGCTAGTTTTTGTTGGGTTTTTTTTGTTTTTTTGGGTTTTAGTTTTGGTGTTGTGGGTTTCGTTCATTTGCTTTTTAAAATTCCTGCTACAACTCCGGAAGAATTACTCACTTCTCTGATGCTTAGAAATTAATTTTGAGATAGCACTTTGCTTATTTACTAGAATTATTTCCCTGTAGTGATTTCCCCCTAATTTAAAACCACGATCACCTCCTTTCCTCCCTCTCCTTCATCTGAACTGATACATTTATAGTGAACAACTTCACCCCCTCGTCACCTTTCTTTTCCCAGAGTTAAACTGGACCAACCTTTGCTATTTTCCCTCGTGCCACGAGCCCTCCTCCCCATCCTGCTGGTCCAATATCAGCTCCAATCCATCTCACTGGGGCAGCAGGGAGCAGGACTGTGGCAGTATCCCTGTAAAGGGCTCATCAGCATCATGGACAACAGAAACAACATTCCCCTTTCCCTGCAGGAACCATCGCAGCTGATGCGATGTGGGATCACATTCACTTTACAGTTGCACTGCACTCGTGGCTCTGCTCTCCTCTGACTGAGGGAGACTCAATCAATTCCTTCCTTTTCCTTGTCAGTCCAATCATATTCATAACTGAGGGCAGGAATTGCTGTTTAATTCGTGACTCTGAACTTTGTGCTGTTAAGTTTTGTGCCATACCTTGACTCCAGTTTTCAAGGTCATGCATGTCACCGGGATATTCCCAATTTTCCTGTTACCTCAGCTTGGGCAATGGACACAAGTCACAGCCACTGTCATACTCTGAAATATAAAATGGTTTTGGCCATGTGCCCCCTTCTCTTTAACTGAGTTTTTGTTTAAACTGGAGAAACGAGAGGACTGACTTCAGAGGGAAAAGCTGAAAAATGTGAGGAGTCTCATTGCTCCAAATCAAAGGTAAGGTATTGAAAACTGAAACCAAGGTATTGAAAATCATAAAATCACAGATTGGGTTAAAGATCACCCAGTTCCAGGGTGGGACAGGGACACCTCCCACTGTCCCAGGCTGCTCCAAGCCCCAATGTCCAACCTGGCCTTGGGCACTGCCAGGGATCCAGGGGCAGCCCCAGCTGCTCTGGGCACCCTGGGCCAGGGCCTGCCCACCCTCCCAGGGAACAATTCCTTCCCAAGATCCCACCCAGCCCTGGCCTCTGCCACTGGGAAGCCATTCCCTGCCTCCTGGCCTTCCATCCCTTGCAAATTGTCTCTCTCCATGTTTCCTGGGGCTCCTTCAGGCCCTGCAAGGCCACCCTGAGCTCAGCCCAAAGCTTCTCCTCTCCAGGCTGAACAATCCCAGCTCTCCCAGCCTTTCCTTTCAGGAGATGGTGACTCCATCCTGCTTCAAAACCAGTATGATTTTGTGGCCCTGGCTTCAATTCTGCACTTCTTCCATGGCTGGAGTGACTGACTGTGTCCACAAGACATTCCATGGATTTCTCCACATCTCCAATAATTCGCTATTACAAACTCAAACAGGTGTTTGAGAGGAATAGGTTGTACCTTGCAGGAAAAGCTGACTGAAAGGAAGGTTTGTGTTGGACTGTGGGCACGAAATGATGCTCAGCACCCTTTGCCGTGCCTGGAAATCTGGATTCTTGCTCGGGGTTACTCCTGGCAGTGCTCTGAAGGATATGGAGGCTGAAAGGGCAAAAAGGCTTAGTGAACACCATCAGTCATAAAAGCAAGCAGGAGAACTCGCTTCTCCAAAGTGATGATTATAAATGGCTCAATTAAGTAAACAAAGAAGTAGTTAGAAAAAACCCCACTGCTGACAGATATTAGATAATAAAATTAATTATAAACAGCAGCCAAATTGCAGCAAGTACGAACTAATCAAAATACTTAATTAGGCTTTGCAGCAGCTACTTTTCTCCCTACCACTGTTTATTACCATTTTATCTGGGGGTTGGTGTCTTTGGTAAGGCTCCAAAGTGTGTAATAACTGGTTTAAAAGCCGTATGCTCCTACAAAATAATAATATTTTGAGACATGGTGCACTTCAGGCTGATTCAGCACAGTGTCCTAAATGGAGACATCTGAGGGTTGATGTTACCTCTGTCTGTTCTGTACCTCAAGAATACCTCAAGAAGCTTGAGGTATTCATAAATATTTTAATTCCTGGCCTGAGGGCTGCCATTGGGGTCATTGCAGGTGTCTTCTCCAAGGACCACAGGAGAAGTTAAGTTTTAGGAGTTAAGGATCTGTAGGAATAAAAGGAAATCTGTGTGGAGAAAATAAACGAAAGGAGCTGGTGGCAATTTAGTAAAAAGGACCCACAGGTTGTAATGGATATATTGGCATCCTTTGAGGTAAAATGGTTAAAAAAAAAGAAAAAAAAGTGTCAGTTCTCTTTAATTGTTTTGCGCCGAGATGCAACTCAATGTGAAACTTCAGAAAATAGGATTTTGGCTACCTGGAAGAGATTTCCAGTGGAATTACTTGTTCTATTCCATGTATGCCAAAGGATCTGTAGTCATTAGCATCACTGGAGGATCTGCCTTTGCCAGAAAATGCTCAGGCAAAAAAAAGCCAGACAGCTGAATTTTGTAAAATTCACAGATCCAGTTCCATGGAGATGTCAGAACAAGCAAATGGATGAGTTAAAAATGATCATAGCGCAAAATTTACATTTTTATTTTTGCTTGAGAAACAACAAAAAGCTGTGTTCATCTTGCTTCTCGGGAAGGCAGAAATTATAAATACAAAATAATAAATGCTGCATAGAAATAAAGCATTCCCAGCCAGTTTGCTTTTGTACAGTGTCTGCAGCCAAAACTCACTAGCCAATGCTGGGAGATTTACTTCCAGCAGAGAAGGCCACTTAAAATTCAGGAACTAATGTGATTTAATAAAACACAGTGTAACACACTCCCACTTTCATTTTCACAAATGAATATGAACCTCAGAAAACAACAAAAAACCATGTAATCACTCCAGCTCTCCATTTCACAAATAAATTCTTTCTAACCAAAACCACAGCACTGGGTTTGGGAAATTCCTCTTTGGCTTGCACAGGCGGTTTCAAAGAAAGGAAGGGTGTAGGAACATTTCCATAAGTTTGGATGTCGGCAGCCCGTTAATAAATAATCCCAATTCTCTGTAGGAATGCAAACCACTCGCACACACAAATACACAGAGTGGGATCCTGGCTTTATCAATGTCAACAGGAATTTTGCCTTTGATTCCAGAGGGTTAAGGCTTCACCCAGGAGGTTTACACCCTCCAGCCCTCCCCACTCCTAAGTGGAGATAAGGGCTTATAATTTAATTTCTGTCGCAGCAATAACAAGGAAAAGCAACTCTCTTTCCCTGAGCAAGCTTTTTTTAATTGCACCACAGGCTCCTAAATAGAAGCCTGAATAACCACAGATCCAAAAGCTCTCCAAACACGAGAGATTTGTGCACATCTCCTGGTGGAAATACTTGGTTTAGTGACGTGGGAAGAGTGGGAGCTTCAGAAAAAGTTTATTGAAGAATGGCAGACACTGAGTCACGAGGTGCAGGAAGGACCCCCTGGTTTTCTAAACTTCTCAGAGAGGAGCCTGGAGGGGCTGGATCCAGCCCTAGCCCCAGAATTTGTCAACAGTTTGAGTTTTACCACTTTGTCCTGCAGGTTTTAATGCTGGCAGATCAGATACATGATATAAAAATGAGTTCTTTATTATGATGAATGATTAGACAAAAAGAAATCCATCAGAGCTATTTACCAGCGTTAGAGCTAAACCTATACTCAAGCAATTATATTGAATCTCTCAAAACAGAAACTATCATTAAGTAGAGGTTGATGTAACTCACCCATAGCAATACTTGGGGCAGAATCCTTGGTGGGCATCGCCAAAATCCCGAGGGACGGATCTCTACACACTCCAAGAAGGAATATGTTAGAAGAACCTTCCAGAAGGAAAGGACTGGACTTTCCCAGTGTAAGGGGTTGGCTGCCAGTCCGAGGCTTCCAGGTCAGTTCAGCCGCCCATTTGCCAAATCTTTGCCTCATTATCAGGATGTTCACTCAGGGTTAGTTGCCAGACTGAGTTTTATCACAATTCAAAACCAAAGCAACGCATGGNGTTAGAGGTGTACGAGCCATAACCAATAGGTCTTTGGGGTGGATTGTCTTTGGCCAATAGACAATTGTTTATTACTGTGTATAAAAGGAACTTCTTGTAAATAAAGTTCTCTTCTTCACCATCTTGAAGCCTGTCTGCCTGACCTCTCTACCTGCTTCCACAAATCCCACGAATAACAGAAAAGCAAACCATACTGACAGATCTGCAAACAGGACATTTTGGAGTTGCTTGGCCACATTCCAGGGCAAAGCACCCAGGGAAAAGAATCCTGCCGTGGTCAGCAGGGTCAGAACCACAGCCACACGTGGAGCAAGTGGTCACCTGGGCAGGGGCACGGCCACAGCCTGGCTGACCAGCAGCAGGGACAGACCAAGGGATGGATCCCTGCTGCCTTATCTAGGCCAGCCACAGATCTGACCTGCTTTTGGGGACAGATCGATGTTCTGATGAAACAAAAAAACAGGCAGAGGGTGACACAAACCCCTCACCACGGAGAGGATGTTTTCAATGAGGCTTCTCATGTTAATTCTGGCACGAGCTGAGTTAAAAGGAGAAAACAACAAAAAAGTGGGTGTGGAAATATTGCAGCATCAGTGGTAGGCAGTGTGAGGTTGCCCTCTCAGTGTAAAATGTAAACAGGAGGCAGCCACGTTTGCCAGCTCTGTTTTGTATTGCACAGCAACGCGAAGGTTGGTGGTGTTTTTATTAATCAAGTCCCTCTCCAGGACTTAATGCAAGGTAATACATAATAGATAATGTTTCCATGGGAGAAACAGCTGGTTGGAAGGAATTAGAAAACAAGCTGGAAATATTTTTGCTGCTAATTCAGTGGTTCAAACCCAGCCCGCATTGGTTGCTATCAGAATTTGCCACCATCTGTTGTTTGGTGGCTTTGGTGAGTGAGCTGCAGCTTGGTCAGCCTATTTCTGGTGCAGAATTCCATTCTCCTGCTACAGGAAAAAAGCTGTGCCAGGGCAAGTTCAGGCTGGACATCAGGAAGAATTTCTTCTTGGAAAGGGTGGTCAGTCCCTCAAAATGTTTAAAGAATTTAGCAAGGGGAGAAACACACCACACTGAACTGAGCTGCCAGGATTTCTGCTTGAATTGCAGCAGTAAAACTTCTGAAATATGAGAGTATGAAGGCCCTTTCACTGGAAATGCTTTTTAATCCAAACTGGTTTTTTTAAAGAAAGACAATTTCCCTCTTGCTGTGTGGGATCAAATAGAAAGCCAGTTGAATAGGAATAGAAAGTTAATAGAAAGAGTCTCATTTACTTAATAGGTTTGAACCGGGTCCTTTGAGATTACTGATGGTTTTGAGAACGAATTTTGCACTTTTCAGTCTCAACAGCGTGTCCTGTGTCTCAAAGGGATCCGGACAGGCTGGATCCATGGGCTGAGGCCACATGGACCCCATGGAGCTGCAGGCTGGGCAGAGGGGCTGCAGAGCTGGGAAAGACCTTGGGGGCGCTGGGGACAGCGGCTGGACACGAGCCCAGGGTGCCCAGGGGGGCAAGAGGCCGATGGCCCCCGGGTTGGGTCAGGAATTGTGTGTCCAGCAGGAGCAGGGCAGGGATTGTCCCTCTGCTCCCAGGGAACAGGGACAGGAGGAGAGGGAATAGTCAAACCCCCAAATTTCCCGCTGAAAACCAGGATGGATTTGGACACCCTGAGGCAGCTTTAGTTCACCTCCAGCTGCCTCCAAAGCCCAGCCTGGTCTGTGGACAGGACAACTGTGCAGTTCAGTGGAGTTTTAATTGGTCGTAACTTGGTAAAAGGCTCCGTGGTTGAGCAGAAAACACTTTTGATGAGCGGCTCCTCTGCAGACCTGGCTCTGCAGGGAGCTGGGTGTAAATTGGTGAGATTATAAATCCCCAGGCCTGACCTCAGTGACCACTGGCTGAGGGTTAATGGCTGCTGCTAATTAGGGAATGTTTGGATACAGCTGCATGGCTTGCTCTGCGTGTCATTTGTGTCATGCCAGACCACTCGTTTTGCACTCAGTAGGAAAAAAAAAGATTGGCTGTTGATTTGTGGGACTTTTCAACCCACATTCATTGCTAGGAACATATTAACTCTCCTAATTAGCTGGGGATAAAAACCTGTCAGCAGACACCTTCTCACTGGCCTGCGGAGCTCAGCAGAACTTTGCAGCTCTTACTTTTCTCTGTCTCCTTTCTGTGAACTGCCAGAATTTCCCCTCACCCCTCTGTGGTCGTCTCTTTTATGGTTCATATTGATTCCTTTTATTGCTTGGCTATATTTGACTGCCTTTGAAAAAGTGTTTCTTCAGTGGGGTTGAGATGAGTTAAATGCTAAGGATTTATGACCTTGCTCTTTTATTTTTTTATCAGTTCCTTGGGAAGATTTATGTAGTATTTTATCATCTCTGAAATGCTCTTGATTGTTGATGGGGGAGACTTCTCAGGCCCCTGCATCTTGACTGGCCGTGAGGTGTTTTTGTCCCTCCAACCTAACAGCAGCAAAATGGGTTCAGAAGTTCATCTGCACTTTATGTCTCCATTCCTGGTATAAAAACATTTAATAACTTGTGCTATTTAGTTTAGATACATAAACCATATTGCTTAATATAGGGATATTATGAAAATATGGTACTATATTAAAATATGGTTTATGTATCTAAACTAAATAGCACAAGTTATTAAATGTTAATATACATAAAATTATAATTGCAGCATGTATTTGCATACTGATACACACATATATAAATTCGCCACCTCCTGTTTATATAAATAGTTAGATCTTTGATTTTCTTTGAAACTTTGTAGGTTCAAACTCAGCTCTAAGTCCTTCCAGCTCTTATGTAAACTACTGCTACTGTTGTTTGCAGCATCATTTTTATTCCAGTAGAAGACATTTTGTTTCCTGCATGGCTTTTGGCTTTTGCACCCTGAAAACTCTGACTGTTTTCCACTTCAGACTTACTGCTGAGACTTGAGGTGTCCAAACAATGTTAAAAACAAAGCACTGGCTCGGAAGACGGAGGAAGACAGCCTGAACTTGTGCACCTTCTGAGCTTGTGACTCCGGGTCTGCTCTGGGAGTAAATGATGGCAGCTTGCTCAGCACAGCCAGCTCCCCGTTTTCTCCTGGTTGTACCATTTTCTGGCAACCAGTCACTAAAATCTGAAGTGCTCTGGTGACGTGCTGAGCTGCCGGGGATGTGGGGACAGGAGACGTGCAAACGTTGAGGGAGGCTTCAGTCACCCTTTCTCAGAGAGTCTCTTCATTTAGAAATCAAACTCGTACTCTCAATAGTGAAATCCTGCTCTTTGTCAGCAAGATTCTTTCCCTGAAGGCTGGCAGAGGCATCTTCACCCTCCCGTGGTGGATTTCTGGCCCTATTAGGATTCTTTGATCTGGGACATCCTTATCAGTGTGCTCTAGGATGGCCCTGCTTGGGGTTGGACCGTTGTGGTTCTTCCCAGCCTCACCCGTTCTGGGATTCTCTGGGATTTCTGGGCTCTGTTTCCAGATCTGTCACTCATTTGATGCCTGACCATGGGAAAATTGCACCTTTTGCAAAGGAATGGCTCAGTCAGAAGAGTCTCCCGCAGGCTGAGGCTCAGTTTAGTCTCAGATGGTGCTGAGCCCCTTCAGGACCCACTTTGTCAGGCTTGAGCTGGAGACAAATTCCATCTGCTGCACCAGCAGGGGATGGAGCAGCCACGTGGGAGGGACACCAATCCCGGTTTGCTGGGCGTCAGCCTTGTGTGGGACAGCTTTGGGACAGCAGATGGGATGTGCTGCAGGTGGAAAAGCTTAGGAAAAGCTTGTGGAGCTCCTCTGCTCCTCAGGCAGGAGCGGTGTTGAGTGCCCTGCCCAGCTCTGGGCAGAGTTGGTGTTTTCTCTCAGCCTTCCAAGCTTGATTTGTCCCTGAATGTGTTTGTTTATGGTTTAGTACTTTGCCTTCAGCTCAGCCCTGAAGCCACTTTGGAGTCACCACAGAGGTGGAGCCCTGGTGCTTTATGGAAGTGACAGGACAAGGGGAATGGCCCCAGACTGAGAGTGGGGTGGGATGGGATCTTGGGAAGGAATTGTTCCCTGGCAGGGTGGGCAGGCCCTGGAATAGAATTCCCAGAGCAGCTGGGGCTGCCCCTGGATCCCTGGCAGTGCCCAAGGCCAGGTTGGACATTGGGGCTTGGAGCAGCCTGGGACAGTGGGAGGGGTCCCTGCCCCTGTCCCACCCTGGAACTGGATGGGCTTCGAGGTCCCCTTCCCAAAATCCTTCCCCTTCTCCTTCCCCTTCCCCGAACTGCTCTATAATTCCCTGATTCCATGATCTCAAGCACTTGTACGAACATCTCTCACTTACAAAACAGGCAGGGAAGTGAAAACTGCTTACGTGTGTGCTTATAATAAATTTTTCTCTGCCTATTTTAAGCAGAGTATTTGAAAAAATCCCAAAAACATAACTTGCAAAACTTTCTGCTTTATATCCAACATTTTCTGGTGCAAAAGGTTAAAGGCAAAGCATATTACTGTTTTCACCTTCACTGGACACGTTTGCAAACAATCACATATGTTTAAGGGATTTTGGTGCCAGCTGTAGTCGTACCAAACGATACAATATTTCATAAATAAGCTGTCACTTATTCAGCATCTTTATTTAGAGGTGCTAAACAAGAGACTTCTTCTCCCCGCCTGGTGGAACGCACATGGAGAGAAAAATGTGAGCAGTGTAACCCATGGAATCATTTCACTTCTCGCAGGGTTGGTTACAAATGAAGTCCTACAGCCGAACACCCGAGCTCAGGGTGCTTCATGCTTTTAAAAAAAAAACCTGTGTGGGTTTCTCAGGGTCAAACTGAGCCCTGGATGAGGCTAAAAATGGTCCAGCAGCAGCTGGAATGAGTCAAGCAGAGGTCAGGCTTTAGTTCACTCTGGGAGTGCACTTCTGACTATGACTTGGAGAAAAGAAGTAAATAGATATAGGTGTAATATCCAGTGGTGTTTTTGGAGTAGCACAGGTATCGCAGCTGGTATCAGGTATTTGCAGAATTTATGTCCCATACTACTGTATATATCTTCATAGAATGGCCTGATTGGCACATGATTAACAAAACAAACAAAAAAAATAGGCTTTTTTAAATTGAAAATAATTAGAATCAATTGAAGTAAGAATGTAAGAAAAATAAACTGTATTAATTCTACTCAGCACTGGGCTTGATATTTCCACAACCTGAATTCTAGAGGAATTTATGTTCAGCCTGTTTTTTCTGTTAATTACTTTCTGCATATAACATGAGAGCTCCTCATGAGTCAATTGCTCGCAGGGTTTCATGTAATATAAACAGAATTTTAGCAATTGAATTGGTAAACACTGGCACAGCTTTTTACCCTTTCCTTCCATCTCCACAGCCTTGGATTCCTCTTCTCACACACACGAGGCTCTCCAAGTCCCTCTTGTGCTGAAAAGCCTCTGCATTCTGCATCGTGGAACAATTGAATCCTGTGGTAAGGACTGTTAGAAAAGACATTTTCTCACTGCCACTATTATCAAAATTATTGTGAATTACATTCACTGTAACAAAAGTATTTCCATCCTGGATTTAAAGCTGGAATTTTAAGCACTCCACGCTGGCCGAATGGAGCTTGTCTTGAAATGCAATATGGGAGGAAAGTGATGTTTTCCCTTATGTGGTGGCAAACCAGGAAAGAAAGACCATTTATTCAAAAAGCAATTTGTCCCCTCTGCTCACAGAAAACACATTTTGGCCCTGGTCTTTGTAATACAGAATCATCATGGGGTTTAATGCCTGCTGAAATCACAAGTCGAGAGCAAACAAGTTGTACTCTCTCAGCAGGGTTTGGAACAGTGGAGGCAAGAGGTGTAAACACGTGTTGGGTTCTGAGCATTATTCCTAATTAGAATATGTGACAAGAAAAATTAGAGAGCACCCAGATGGAAAGTAAATGTTTCAATACTTCTATATGACACATAGTACAGATTGGGAGGTTTTTTTTTCTGTTTTTTTGGTTTTTTGTTGTTTCTTTTTTTTTTTTTTTTCACTTGGGAATTCAGTATTTGGGTTTGATGTAGTTGGTGTAATTAACTCAGATACTTCTGAGATCATATATCTCTTGGGTTGGACAGAATTAGAAATGCCAGCTGTGCTTTTGTGCTCATTTGCACATGCACAGCCCCCACAGTGTTGTTCCCAGTGACAACAGCCTAATGGGGCTTTCATGGATGTACTGGGGAGATGAGTCAGCCTTTTTTATGTTTTTTATGGCTGTCATTTTCCCCAGGATTAACAGCCAAATCCTCCAGCCTCTGCTGTGCTGAAGGAGTTAAGGGGAATATGGGGCTGCATCCTACTAAAAATCCTAATTCCCATGAACAGCTTCAGTGGTGAATACCTTTTGTAGTTCAAATTAAAGAGATTTAATTCACTGGAGGTGACTGTGTAATAAATAACTAGGGGAGAAAAAGTTGTAAACACTCCCTAAGATTTACTTTTATGGAAAAATTGGTTTTTGAACATCGTAAAATAAAATAGGAAAAACTCATGCATTGCCCATCTCTCTGGATATAAGGGATGCAAATGTGACACAGTCCATTTACTTTAAAAAAGCAACATTTTTGCCTTGATTTGTGTCTCTGCAAGAGCATTATATCTGTTACCTTTGGTCCATGAATATCATGTTGATATTTTAAGATTTACAAATATCACCCAAAAAAAAAATCTAATGCTACCTCCTTCAAAAAAGAATTTTGCCCTGATTTTGAATCTTTAAAGCATATATTCCAAATAATTCCTCAAATCTTCTTGTGAATGGAAGGCATCACGTTGTTTTTCACACAGGATTTATCACACTTCTGTTTAAAATAAGTATCTTAAATCTGCTGTGAATTTATTTATACATCATTCATAAGACCCATTTGCACCAGACGGAAGTTTCCTTTAATATCAATTATTTTCTCATCTTCAGGATATTTCAAAGCATTAGTTGGGTCTCTTGATGCATCAAACACAGATGGTCCAGTCAAATACCCACATCTTACACTGTGCAGTTGCTTTTCCAGCCATTGGGTAAATTTATTTTTCCTGTAGCACTTTCCATTTTCTCCTTTTGGAATGTGGACAAATACACAAACCCGTGTCACTCTTGCCACTGCCACTGTAAAATCGTCTTTTTGCTATTTCTCCCCCATGGATACACAAACATTTTATATTTTTAACACATTTTTTATTGAGCTCTGTGACTCTGAGACTCGTGCAAGCAGTGTCTGTTCTCAAGGTCTAAGTTTTACTGGCAGAACAATGCAAGTTTTGCTCCTGTAACTCTGCTTTTTCCACTCTTTACCTGCAGAATACCTCAATCTGTTCAGCTTAACAAGCAAATCAGGTGGCTTTGTCTAACTGCTCAGTCCTCTGCATTATTTGCCAGTCATTGTGCCCTCCACAAATTTCATAAATAGTAATTTTATGTCTCCCACTCTCACCACATCAGTGAGAGCTGAGCAGGCAGAAAAGTGTCTTGTATGAAGAGCCTGAATTGCAATGATTCATTTGTATGGCTCTATAACACTCCTTTGTTATTTCCCTCCGCTGATTTTCCAGCTTTTACATTCCACAGTTTTGTCCTGAAATCAGTGCTGGAATGTAAAGCGCACTTCACAAGCGAAGGTTGATTTTATTTCAGTCCAAATCCATCATTTATATACCCACTAAATTCTACCAGGGCACCATCTGGTGAGGAGACAACGGGGTTGAATTACACATAATGCAATTATGGTGTGAAAACACAGCCGTCTTTGCTATTCATTAGATTGTATTCCTAAAATACTTAGTAAAGATTAGAATGTAAACTAATAATACTTTTCATTAGGCCCGTAAAAATATCTCTGCAGATTTCACAGCGTGTGCATCTCTTAAAAATGTGATTCAGTGTTCATGGAAGGCATAAAAGATGGACCAAAAGGGACTTTTGAGTGTCACTCCTGAAATGCAGCTTCTTGACCTTGCTCCCACGCTCTTTTTGGGGTGTTTTTTTTTTAATCCATTAATTTTAATGATGCATCTGCCGAGCATCATCCCTGACACGTCACGCGACATCAAAATACGGGTGGGATTATTGTGTACTGGAGGGGCAAAATTTGAAGTTCATCATGAAAAGGAGCTGGTTGAAGGTATTGATCAAAACATTTTGGATTTCCTGGGGATTTTTCTGGGTGCTGCCATTCGCAGCATCGTGTTCTACTTCACATCCCTCAGTAATCAAACAATGATTGCTCACAGATATTCCCGCAGTTTATGTTGGGTACGCTTTCATCCCGCTCTTCCTGCTTTAAAAAACGCCCTGTGGGATTTTTCTGTTGTTATTCCAAACAGATTTTTCCCATGTTGTGTCACACTGGAATCTGGAAACCTGTATTTCCAAAGGATTTTCTGTGACTTGCTTGGAGCCACCTGGTCTAGCGGAAAATATCTCTGGTTGGAACTGGATGAGCTTTAAGGTCCCTTCAATCCAAACCATTCTATGATTCTATTTCCACATATTGATCTAATTTGAGCACAGCTTTTTAAGGGGGAAACATATGAAGATTTTGAAAATATAAGACAAAGAGAGAAGCTGGACATCCAACATAATAATAGGATTGGTTTTTTTCCATGAATACAAAAATATTTCCACATATTTACCTCTACCTGAACATGATAAGGAAGTCCTACATCCACTTCCCATATTTATTCCAGCCTGTAATTTTTTTATATATATGAAAATAAATACACATATGTATATTTATAAGTGCATACATTTTATTAGGCTTGTGTGAAGAGCACATAAATTATGTTCTCTGAATCAGATCTTAACCATGCAGGCATTTTATGCAGTGATAAATAACATAGCCCCAAGTATTTAGCGGGAAGAATCATGGTTAATATCCGTTCCAGGATTTTCATTTGTGAGGGAACAAATTTCCTGGCTAAAAGAGACGGGAATTGTGCACATCACTTTTAGCTTTCATGTATCCGGTAATGAGTGAGATTCTGATTAAAAAAAAAAAAAAAATCTGCTTTGTTTTCCTTGTTCCTGAGAACAAAAACTTCTAACTAAAGGATGCATAATGGCAAAGAATATTGGGATGGGATTTTTGCTGGTTTGTTAGCTAATTACTTCTTTCAAATAAAATTAAAATTCACTTGGAGGTACCTGATTTTAATATTACTTTATGCATTGTTGAGAGGTGGATATATTGTGAAAAACAAGAACAGTGGAGATTTTTCTTCATGTGACAGGCTATCCATACAATACAGAAAGATTTCTTAGAAATAGAAATAGAATGTTTCTGCTAAGTAAAGGAATTCTTTGGATCCATGACCGTTTTTTTCTTCCCTAGGAAAGGTGAAAGCCTGAGCAGGATCTTTTCATTCTGCAGAGGTGCCTATTTTTCTGCTTTAATGGACTCACAGAAGATCCTAAGGTGGCAAAACAAAAAATACTTTGACTTAATGCTATAAAATTCTTGACCTGCAAAGAGCAATTCTCACTTTAGTAAGAAGAAATTTGATTTTTCAAAATACAGATGTCTCATTTTAGCAGACTTTACCTGGCAATATCCATCAAATATAAAGTGGTTCTTGATTTGAAAGAATTACCTCTCACAGCCACAAGTTTAGGTCATTCAAATTGCTTTAGTCTGGGCTTCATTTCCAACAGCTGAGCCCTCAGCTCACTGAATCTCTTGTTGCTGTTGAGGTTAATTTATCAGAAAACAAAAATAGATGTGAAGTTTCACCCAGAAAAGCCTATGTTTGTTTAAATTCTGCTAGGGTTTTTTTAGTCATAAATATTGCTGGCCTCCAAATGAGTTGTGTGGGAGTAGGATTCCTATGTGTCCATATTGCCTGCAGGATAATTGAAGTTGATGTATTTTTTAAACTTCATATCACCAAATGTAAATGAAAGACGCAGCATGGTGGAATTCATTAACTTGGCTACAGACAGGATTGCTTTTCTTCTTGGTGGTTTTTTCCTCAAGCTTGCAAATGTAGAAGTGAAAGGCTGGCATGGAAATTCTTGTCATGTTGGTATGAAATTCATTTTCAGCTTCAGCTGGGGATGTTGCCATTCAGAGCCTGTTTGGGTACATAAGGCCCAGACCTATAAACTCAGCCCTTTTTTTTTGGTCCCCTGGATAAATAAAAGCAAAAATCCATCCTTTCCATGCTTCCCTGGCAGCCGTGACTTGGAGGGACCATTTCTGTTTGCAGGGCTAAGTTTTTCATTACCTGAGTTTCACTTAAGGTTGTTAATCTGCGACAGAGGGTGCCCTCAGCCACCTTTTTTTATGATCATTGAACCAAAACTTGCCAATCTTTGGGAGAATAGAACAGCATTAACAAAAAGTCTCTGCTGGCCTGGGAACAATATCCTACATTGCTGGCACAGCTGCAGGAGATTTTCACACTGCTCCCCTGACTCATCCTGTCCCTCTGCGTCTCCCTGCACGCAGGATTCATTCCTTAGGATTTGGAGGGGTGATTTTTCACTCAGTCTTTCAGGAAATGGCTTTACCTAGCAACAGTAAATAAGTCAGATGATGAACAAAGCTGAAGTTACTGCACAGGTTCCAGCGTTGCTTCCGTGCTTCTTAACGGCGCGTGATGGGCAGAGCTAAGAATGTATTTACTTAATGTGAGCTGTAAGTCAACTCAGATACAAATCTCGAGATCCTAAGTACAGCCTGATCCCTCATGAGCTGCAGAGTTTTGATAGCTGACTCAGGGTTTAGACTATTTAGCATCAGCAAAAGCCTAATATTTACAGTGGAGCTGACACAGGAAGCCTCTAACCAGGGATTTCAGCAGCTTGGTATTTAAATGTTTGGTACCTGTAGGTACCAAAGCCTGAGGCAAGATAAAGAATTCATCACAGCATTCATTTCAGAGCCCATTTCGTATTCAATCACAGTGTGCATTGTCATTTATGGAAAAATCAAGAGATTTCGAAAGATATATTTTGGGATTTGCTTGGGGAAGCTGTTTAAAATAACTACATTAAGACCTAGGGAATGTGAAAGGAGAAAAAAAACGCTTTTTGTTTTAAAGGTGGGTGCCCTGTCCAAACTGGGACCAACAAGAGGAAAGCCGATGTGTACCCAGGTAGCCAAGAAGGCCACTGACCCCTGGGCTGGATCAGGAATTGTGTGTCCAGCAGGAGCAGGGCAGGGATTGTCCCTCTGTGCTGGGCACTGAGAGGCCCCTCCAGGGCTGGGTCCAGCTCTGGGTCCTGCAGGAGAGCCCTGGAGGGGCTGGAGGTGTCCAGGGAAGGGAATGGAGCTGGGAAGGGGCTGGAGAATCCTGAGGGAGCTGGGAAAGGGCTGAGCCTGGAGCAAAGGGGGCTCAGGGGGAACCTTGTGGCTCTNACTCAGGGCTCTGGGCTGGTGACACGATGGGCATCGGGCACGGCTGGGACTCGATGACCTTGGAAATCTTTTCCAACCTAAATCACTCTGTGATTCCATGAAAGCGTTGGGTTCCAGGTATCTTGTGAATGAGATTTCTCAGTTCTGTGGTTGCAGTCTGACATTTTAGAAATTTTCAGCAGTGTTGCATTCAGGCAGGAGCTGCTCAGCACGGATCCTCACAGAGAGCAGCTGACCTGGCACTGAGTTTGTCTGGGGTTTAAAAGCTGCAAGGTGCACTCTGCTGCCAGAGAAGTTTGAAATCCAGAAATCTCCAAAGCACTTGGAAGCCTTCTTGTAACCTCTAGTTCCAAATGATGGTGGAAATATGAGAGACAAAGCTGGAAGATCAGCAGTGTTGGGTGTTCTTAATAGGCAGGGCAGTGAAATATGCACAATCCAGCATTAGCTTAGCAGAGCCGATGGAAGCAACGTTTGTCTGACAGCTCACCATCGCTCTAAGTGATTCGTTTAGATGTGTAAACAAGTAGCTAGTAACCAATCTACTGCTTAGATAGAGAGAAGTAGAAGATGTATATAAGTAGCCTTCTGGTCTGTAATAAACGGCTTTCACCTGATCACATTGGTCTGCGTGTGATTGACCCGTGCCCCCACGCGACAAGCAGAGACAGAAAATTTGTTAAGGAGCAGCCCAATGCTTAAGGTTGGAGGGTGGAAAAAGGGATCATTCAGAGAGGAAGGAAGAACCTTGTCAGAAGGGAAAAAAGAAAATGAACTGTTGTGAAAACAAATGTCTTTTGCAGAGGGATGGGTCACAGGGCTTTGCTCCTCATGGGAGGGAAACCAAGGGAGGAACGGGGAACCTCCAGCCACTGAGCAACAGGTCTGAGAGGAGCTGTGATTTCACAGCACAGTCTAGATCATGATAATTTAAATGGATGAATCCTGGAGCTTTTCCAAGGAATTGCATCCCTTAGAGCTCGGAGTGACAACAATCCTTTCTTTGGTTTTGTAAATTCTTCTGAGGCAGTTGGTGCAATTATTTTATCTAACAGTCATGTAAGCCCTCAGGGTGGGATTTCCCTCACTTAACTTCAGACAGATCCAAACCACACATCTGCAGCTGTACAATTCACCTGGGACTCTGCAGAGTCAGTGCAGACAGCTGCAGTTTTCCTGGAAGGGATTCTGCTGTTTTAAATCCACTTGAAATGTCTACCTGAGGAGGAGATGAGTGACGCTGGAGCCCTTTTCTGTCTAAACCCACCTACACCGTTCACTGCCTGCTGTTTAGCGCCTCATGCATATTGATAATTGTTGTTTGCCATTTCTCCTGCTTTCATGAAAGCTTTAAATGAGTTGTCTCAGGCACAGGGATTGTTCTGGAGAATTTCTTGGCTGTTCTCTCAGGCTGAAGTATTCTCACAGCAG
Organism: Pardalotus punctatus; assembly: GCA_013400915.1. Classification (NCBI taxonomy): domain Eukaryota; kingdom Metazoa; phylum Chordata; class Aves; order Passeriformes; family Pardalotidae; genus Pardalotus; species Pardalotus punctatus. The sequence continues at coordinate 50,564 of VZTX01004883.1, read as the reverse complement.
TTTGTACTTGCCTTCAAGTTTGGGTAAGGCAAAAATGGGGGAGAGAGAGAGAGAGAGAAGGGGATTAAATGAATTATCCTAGTAAACAGAAATATATGTTAAATGTTTCCTGTGGATAACAATAATTTATTCAGTTCAAAACTTTGGAGAGCTAATTAAAATCACAGTTTTACAGTGCAAGCTTCCAGCAGAACTATTTTTTCCCAGAAGGTAGGAATATCAGAGTATTTTTAGGCAGAGAAGAAATTGCTTGATCTCATAATTATATGGGATCTTTGCTGACATGGAAAGACTGGCAAAGTCAAGATGTGCAGGCAGTAGCTGAGATCTTTCTGCAAAGAGCTTCCACTCCAAGCAAGGTCTCCTTGGCTTGGGGATCAGAACTGATGGCCCAGAGTTTCTGCTGCAGGTTTAGGTGTTGAGCTGGGTCCCTCAATCCAATATTCCCAAAGTGGAAGTTTGGGATGCACTGCACAGCATTTTATTTTTTTTTTTGGCTTTTAAGCAGAGAGATAACAGATGTCACACATTTTCATCTTCCCCTTCTGCATGATCTGTATTCTCATGGAATCATTCAGGACTTCTGTGTTCCCCCTTGTGGTGGTTTTGCTTGGCCCAGTTTTTGCTAGTGGGTAGGGAGGGGCACAAAGATGGCCCCTGTGTGTCCTGTGTGAAGGTTCTGGAAGTTTGTCACCCTGTCCAGCAGAGCCACTCTCTGATGGCTCTGAAGATGATGGACATGCTGCTGGCCAAACCTGGGCCAATTAGAGATGTTAGTTACGCCTCTGTGAAAACATATTTAAGAAGAAATCCAAACAATGGGTGCACGCACTTCTTTGTAGCCAGAGGAGGAGGAGGAGGCAAAAATATGTGAGGGAAAACAACATGGAGACACCAAGGTCAGTGGAGAAGGTGGGGGAGGAGGTGCTCCAGG
>VZTX01004883.1:28246-41025 GCA_013400915.1 Pardalotus punctatus | reverse complement strand
ATAGATAGGTATATATAGATATATATATAGATAGATAGATACATCTATATATATTTATATATAGAGATAGATAGATATCTTGATTCTAAAACAGAAAACAGGTAGAGCCTATCTACCGCTTCTTATTAATCCATCACTTTCATTCAAATATGAAGGATTATATTTCACGTGTTTTCCAATCTTTTGCAGTGGGTCTGCTGCAGAAAATGCCAGCTAGAAGAGAGGCAATGGGAAAAAACAACTCATTTTTCCTTGAAAAGAGTAATTTCAAAGGTCTGTGTCACCTGACTACGGTCCTCATTTAAAATCAGGATTATGATAACGAGGAAAGTGGTGAATTATTACAAGAAGAATTTCTGCTGTTTGTTAGTGTTCTGAGCCAAAGGGATATAATATTTCTGCCCTTTCACTGAAATCCAGAGGAGGCTTAGAAAAAGAGAGTTCTGTTACCATCTGTTTTGAACATTCAAGGCACATCAGCCAATGCCCATGGGATGACATTTGCTGTTGTGTAAAGTACAAGTACAATGTCTCCTCCCCAGTTACCCTCCAGGCTTACATTCTCCAGGAGTACCCAGGATTTTCACAGCGAGTTGCACAACAGTGGATTTCAGCCAAAAAGTAAATGATAGCAAGTGAAGGCAGCGTCTGTAAAGCTCTACCTGAGTAATTTGTGGCAATGCCATTTTTCTTTCCCCCTGCTCAAATGCCAGACTTGTTGATCTACAAAATATTGCAAATGTTGCCAGAGGTTTTGGAAGAATCTGCCCTCTTGCAAAGTGGAGAAAAAGGCATGATCTTATCATTTGATGGAGAGATGGGTATGAGGTGACGATCTTGGAGACCTTTTCCAACCTAAATGATTCTGTGAAAAGGGTAGAAGTCTGCCATTCTTAGGGACAGAATCCTACATTTATCTGCTGTCCCTCGTTGTCCCTCTCCTGTGTTTTGAATCTGTGGGGCACAGAGACCACCTCAGCTCTTGCTGGTGGCAGTGCTAAATCCTCCCCACCCCGTTATTCCAGGGTGAGAGTCTGAAAGGAATTTGTGAGAGCAGCTAAGTGTCACGGTCCTCCAAACTACAACATTAAGTAAGTGGATTTAAAGCAGGTGGCTTAAATGCTTTAGTGGGGACCATGATGAAAGGAAATGCCTTGGCAGATCTGCAGGGCTGTCCTGGTGATTGACATCCTCAGGTATTACTGGGGCTGCAGCTGGGAGCTGGAATTTCACATTTTAATGCATATTGGACTCATTTGAGAGCAGGGTTTCTGAGGTTCCTGGGGGTTTGGCAGTGAACGAGCAGACTGAGAGCAGACACAGTGGGAGAATCAGCTCCTGATCCACCAGCAACCCTGATCATGGATGGGGATGGGTTCTAGAGGGCACCTTTACAAGGGGACACTTGTCTGGCAGACAGAATTGAGAGCTGAGTGCTGAATGACAATGGGGACAGTCTGAAGAGAGGTTTTTCTCTTTTTGTGAAGGGTTGCCAGGAGAGCTGCTCCTTCTCTCTGTGTTTATCACAGAATTAGCACCGTGGTGTGGTCAGATCAATAAATCTTGCCTAATATCCGGCTGCTAGAAGTTACACTTGTCAGATCTGCTCCCTGTTTAGTCAGAGGAGAGGGAAAAACCCCTCCAAGCAATTTTTTGTTCCAGATGTTCCTGTGTAAAGCAAGAACAACGCTCAGTCTCACCGGAATGCTCTGAATGCTGTTTTTTCCTGCTGAAGAGAGATATCCATACACCTGCCACGAGCCCCACACATAAACCAGTAAAAAAGGCAACAATTCAGTGTTTAGCCACGATTTTACAGGGTGGGCTGGGCCACAGACTGAATTACAGCAGTAAAAACAAATCAGAGAGCAACCCTTTGGGTAATTGTCCTTCTCTTTGTATGTGGAATAAAATAGGGATCCCCTGGGGAAGAAAGGAATACCTGGCCAGGTAATTGTCATCATCCATGCACATAGAAAGGCTTAATAGGAATTACAAAAAAAAAANTAAAAAGCTTAAAAAGGAATAAAAAAAAAAAAAAAAAAAAGAAAAACAGAAAAAAGAAAAAAGAAAAAATTACAGAAAACAGCAGCTCTGTTGTTTCCTTGCATATAAAGACTAATTTTGCGCCCTCAGTATTTTCCTCACCCCCTTTTTTAATGTTATTTTTTCACTGCTTGAGTGTAGAAAGAGTTAAATACCAAGGGCTTCAGGCAGCAGTGTGTGAGTTATAACAACTGATTTAGTGGCTGATTTCACCATGTCAAAGCTGGAACCTGATGTCCTATTTTGAGTGTGGAGGAAGACACAGATGGAAAAAAGGAGAGTGATTGAGAGATGGATATGAGTACCTGAAGTAAATAGTTCTACCACAATGGGATAAAATTGCTGGCAAATATGGAAACCTGAAAGGCTGACAGGCAGCAAGCTTAGGAAATATGAGAGGCACCAGGAAAGCATCAGCTCTCTCATTAAGTCTGGTACTGATAAAGTTTTTCCCATGCTACCTATTTAAGCATTATGCAACAAATCCAAAATTGTTTCATACGCCAGAAAAAATTAATGTTCTATAAAACTTTCTGCTGCTTTAATATTTTCCTATTAAAATGGCATAAAATGCTGTTACATCATTTTAATGAAATGAATGGATGTGGGCCCAATTTATTATCAATGCTTGTCACTAACTGTTTCTGCAAGTTGCAGGAAAGGGAAATGATAATTTGTAAAGCTCCCTGATCCAATGAAAATCTGTAAAATATGCTTCTGGATGAACCCTGTCCTCCATCATCCTGACACAGTGGATTTTGTGTCCCCCAACACAAAATTCACTGTTACCTTTCCAGTGATCAAAACTGGTTTTTAATCAGGCTCATGTAGTCTGGATTTTACAGCCATTTGCACATTTTGTTTATTTGATTAAAAATTCTGGCCCACATCATTCCTAATTCTTCTGTGTTTCAGTTTGTCCCAAGCAGTCCTGAAGCTTTAACTTCATCTGTCACAGATGCATTTTTCATGCAGGGATTCATCCAGACATGGTGTAATAACCTTGTCCACCATCTAGGCCTAAATTTATTTGGTTTTCATTGGATTTTTTTTTTCCTATTTTCTCCTTAAGAGCCAGTGAATTGAAGAAATTGCACTATGCAAATACTTTTTGAGAGTGTCAGCTCTTCATCTTCTTCTTCTATTTTTTCCACTTGCTGTAGTAAAAATACTGCTGTCATTTTTCTTTAGTTGCAATTTCATGAAGCCCAATATTTAATTTTAGGATATTAAACCACCAAGAGTTTTCATTTTTGATTAAATAAAGCCCCTCTTCATACAAAACACAGCCATTTTTAGGACTCTTCTGAAAGCTGGTTTTGGTTTGGTTTTGTGTGTGTGTGGGGGGGGGGGTAATTTTATTTTTTAATTTTTCTTTCTCATTTGCTGCTCTAGTCCACAGGGATTTTCTAGGAACAAATAGGAAACCTTTCAACCACTTCTAATCAGTCCCAACTGTATCTCCCATCCACATTTCCAAGGACTGGATTCCCTACTGTACAGTGGGGGATCTGCAGCAGGCACTGGAATTTGTATAACAACCACTTTTTAAACACTATGGAGTGGAATAAAAGTTGGTTCTGTTCTCTCCCAAACAATTCCTGCTAAAGATGCTCCATTCCTGACAGGAGAGGTGGAACTATGGAAGGTTGAGGTGAAATGTCTCGCCTGAACCTCGGGAACATCCAGAGGGACCTGGGAAAGCTCCAGAAGTGTCCCTTGGGAATCTTGTGAGGTTTAACCCCACCAAGTGCACCTGGGTTGGGGCAACCCTTGGGATCAACCCAGGCTGGGATGAGCTGATGGAGCAGCCCTGGGAGAAGGATTTGGGGGTGTTGGGGGTGAGAGCTGGACCTGCCCCAGCTCTGAACCGCACAGTGAGTGAGGGGATTGTGTCCCTGAGCTCAGGTGAGACCCCACCTGCAGAGCTGCATCCAACTCTGGAATCCCAGCACAGGAAGGAGCTGGAGCTGCTGGAGAGAGTCCAGAGGAGGCTCCAGGATNGGGGTGGAATGAGATGATCTTTAACCCTTCCAACCCAAACCACTCTGTGATTCCATGATCTCTTCCTCCAAGCAGTTCCACTGAACAGGAGCCCCCCCAGAGCTCTGGAGGGTTTCAGATGTGTCCATGTGTTACAAAAAAACCCCATCTTTGCATGGCTCAGTGGAAGAACCAGAGAAATCTGGGAGCAAACAGAACATGTCTCAGTGCTCCAAACCAACTTTGCCAACATTCCAGCACTGACAGGCAGCTGCAAACCTTTAGCAAACATTCTCTTTAGATGAATACCCCTGGAAAATGCAGCCCAGTGATTGCTGGCCCTGATCGTGCAGAAAAGTGGAGACAGAGGCCACCTGTATCAAGAGAGTTTGGCCAATAGATGGAATCATGCTCAAAACATTTGCCCCTTCCCACCACCCCCTCTTCCTTTCCAGGATTCCAGGTGGAATATTTTGAGGGCTTGGGTTTGTTCCCTGTGGATTTGACTTTCACAAACAATAATTTAGTTTTTGAAGATTTGGACTCGTGATGATTTCTTTTAAAAATAGGCCCTCCCTTGCGTGCCTTTCATGCCCAAATGCCAGCTCTACTTTCAGTAGACTGGAAAGTTTCATCTTTTTTTTTTTTTTTAATGTGAATTGAAGACTGGCTGGTCAGCTTTCACTACTGATTGAATCCTTCATCTCTGCTCTGGATCACGATTATGTTTGATGATGAATCAAATTAGTTTGTATGCTTGACAACCGGTAAATAAAAAACCCTAGTTTAAAAAATGATTTCAAGGGAAATGAAGTTTGGAGAAGGTGGAAAAAAACTCCCAGTCTAATGAAAGGCAAGTTCTTGGAAATAAAACTAGGGGACAGATAAAATTTAAGTGAAATGCAAATTATAAAGACAGCTCCTTTGCTGAATCAGGCAAGTGTCCAATTCGCTGTTTCCATGAAACATGGTGCTGTGTTCACTTGTCACAGACGATTTGTAAACTCCAGCAGGTCTCCTGCTTATTCCTACCATTGCTCCAGCAGATAGTACATATTTGCTGTATTTTTTTTTATATCACACTTAAAGAAATTAACAGAAATTGTGGGCTGGCAGGAAAAAAACTCCCTGGGGAGCTGCAAGTTTGTACTTTCCTTGGGTAAATGAGTCAGACCCCACCACCTCTCCCCTCTGGCACAGGCTCTGGGAAGCAAAAGCTTCAGCTCACACCTGCTCAGCAGGACATGTCTGCTGGAAACCTCTTTTAATAAACTAATATGGAGATGGAAATAGATGGAAATAATAATTTCACTAAGACAGATAATTTGTTTGAGCAGCCACTGAGGTAGCGATGTGCTGATGAACAGTGTAACAGCGTATTTTGGGATTTTACGTCGTTTAGGTGTTGCACAGATCATCTCTTCTTGCAGAAGCTGATTGATGTGTTTTGTGGTGAATTTGGTCCGTAAAAAAGCATGAGGGTGGTGGCAAAGTTTGGGGCTAAACCCTGGCAACAAAATGCCTGCAAGGAATTCTGCAGTAGCAGCTCAGTCCCTTCAGAGCACCCAAAAAAGAGCTGCCATTCCCCTTCTCCTCTCTTATGGACACCGTTGGGATTTGCAGCATTTGATTCTTGCAACTCTGTGGTTATTCACTGATACATTTCTTCTTGTATTGTAAAGAGAGCACAATGAACCAAATCAAATTTCTTGTCATTTTTCAGCTCAAAGCGCCTGAAGTAACATCAGGGATTTTTTCTGTGTTGCTGGTTTTGGGCTGCTATGCTGGATTTGTTCTGGATTTATGCTGGCAAACACTGGCAGAGCTCTGAGCAGGTACAGGTGGGTGGAGAGCTGACAAGAGACTCTCTGCACGCTCGGTGTGATGGTTTCAGGAGAGTTTTGATGGAGTCTAACATGATAAAAACAACCTGCCTGTGTTACAGACTCCTCAAATCCCTTCTCCTGCACCAGGGTTATCCCACCAGCACAGATGCCCTGTTTGCCTGCCCAGTGCTTCCAAAAATGCTGATCTCATGTGACAGGTTCAGAAACAATTGGACAGAAGGACAAGACAGGCAGATTGTATAATTGCATAAACCCTTTTTTCTAAGGAAACCACGGGAAAACCCCGGTAATTGTTAGTAAAACCTTTCCACCCCATCAGTGGATCTATAAATTTATTGGCTTTACATGCAAAATATCCATAGGACCCTATAAAAACTGTGTCCAGTCACTGCAAATTGTGATATTTTTCTGTGCTAGAGACATGGGATACACCAGAAGATGCATCTTGGGTGGCCCTGATTTCCCAGGAGATGTTTAAAATCTGACTCCATTCCCTGTTCCCATTGTCGTGGTACCATGGATTTTCTTACATATGTCATGTATTTTCTCACATTCCAGTGTCCCAGGATTTTGTTAATCTCCTGCATCCTATCTCTGCTCCGGAGCTGCACCCCTGCCAGGACACCAAACACAAAACAAAAACTCTTTCTTTTGCATTCCTGGCAATTTTTGGATGATGTTTAATGACCTGCTACTCTCACTTTGTGTTGCAAAGACCTGGGGACTCTTGCCAGCTCCTGGGGTCCCGAATTCCTCCTGCTCCACTTCCAGCCTGCTGCAGTCAAGAGGGGAAGGAAAGCAGCTGTCACACGGCCATCATGCAAAAAACACTACTTGTTTTTAAAAGTATTTTCCCTACTTACACAGGTTTTCCTTTTAACTGTCTCCTCCATCTTCTCCACACTTTGCATTTCACTCGGATCTTGTTTTCCAGCCGTGTGCGTGTGTGCCCTGCTCCCAGACTCTCCTGGCCTGGAAATTGTGCATTCTTTCCCAAGGGGAACACTCAGACTTTCTCTTTGAAATCTGCCTGGAGCGTGGCAGCAAAAATCCTCCATTGTCATTTCACATTCAGGGAACGAACAGGGGAAGGAAGGTTCTTCACTCCCTGTTTGTTGCAAAGGGGAAAAGGGAATATTTTTGTCAGCCATCCACACGAGGTGGTGGTTTTTTTGTTGCACTGCTGGGCACGGAACTTGTGAATTCATTTCTGTCTTCAGTCATTAGACAGGTACTTCCAAATCTTCAGCTCGGGATTTGGCAGCGTTGCTGGAGCACTGGGTGCATTTTATTAAAATCACCTGCTCTGTGATGAGGCAGAGAACGTGTGATGTTCCCTCACATTTTCACTCTCTCAGCCTGCAATAACTATTCCCTTCTTCACACTGGACAAGGCACCAACTGGGCAGTCTCAGTTTCAGCTGAATCAGCAACAAAGTGCATTTCCTCAATTTAAAGTGAGTGCTGGACATGGATTTGTGCTGGATTCCACCTGGGTGTGGGGGACAGATTATTCCGGTCTTGTTTAAAAATTCCTGAGGCAAACATACTTTCCTGACATCTTTTTGAAAAAGTTTCAACTCAGAGTTATCTTCTACTGACTTGACCATTTATATCCCGGATTTTTTTATTTTTTTTTTTTTTTCCATTTTTGGCCTGGTTTCTCTATGTCCCACAGTTCAAATGGCTGTCATGGAAATACTCTCTTTATAGCACTGTAGAAATGGGCAGGTTTGGCTGCAGGATATTGATGGGATGTGATACAGAAAAGATTCAGATGTTGGGATTCGGATATTTCAAATAAAGCTTGTCAGCAATTAATTGAAAAGCTCTATTTCCTTTTATATTTTTGTTTATTTTGGAATTTTGGTGTTTTTTTCCCCAAATATTCCAAATGCATTAGAAAGCAGATATGGTGATAACAAGCAGCCAGGCTGAAAATGGTTTGGAAAAAGCTTTCAAAATTGACAGTACCATATTTACCACAGAATCACGGGATTATTTGGGTTGGGAGGGACCTTAAAGATCCAGTTCCAACCTCCTGCCATGGGCAGGGACACCTTCCACTATCCCAGATTCCTCCAAGCCCCAATGTCCAACCTGGCCTTGGACACTCCCAGGGATGGAGGCATTCCCACAGGAACTCTGGGCAAATACAAAATAGTATTTTACTATTTTGATCTATAAAACTTCATTTTTAATGACTATTCTGATTTTTTTTCCCTAGAAAAGATTTCAAGAACTAACTAAAAAGAAAAAAAAATCAATAATACTAAGAAAAAGTCTGTTCTTATAAGTCAGAAACTACATAATGGGACTCAAGTCAATGTTTTGTTGTCAGTTTTTTTGGTTTTGTTTTTTTTTTTTTTTTCATTTTTGGAGTTGTTTTTTAAATGGCTGCACTGTATTTGGCAGAGGAAAGACAGGATTTTTGAAATCTCAAAAGATCTCATGGTTCAAGGAAAACACTTTCAGCTGGTCCCAAATATTACAGATTTCATCAGAAAATAATTTGTACTAAAATGGCCCCAAGAAATCACTGAAACCTCTTCAGGTCTTTTGTTGTTCCCTTCAGAATTTTGGATGATGAGGAGTAAATGGAATTAATTATGAGCCTTGTGTGTGTGTGTGTGTCTTTGAGTAATTGTAGAATAGTTCAGTGTTAGTCCTGGACTAACATGTGAAATTACGATCAGAAAATCTCTACTTTGCTTCTCAGAGCAGGAGAAAAGACACTGCCCATGGCTGGAGTTATATAATGTCCGTCTATATTATGTCCTTACATAATCTGTGCAGTAGATTTGGAGACACTAACATGGGATTAACGTTTTGAAAGGTTCAAAGTGCCCCAAAAGGGACCTGCTGAAAAATTCTACCCTCTCCTCTCCTGGAGCCTGTCCTCTGTGGGAATGTGAGACAGAGGCAGAGCTAAATGTGTGGGAAAACAATTTACCTGGCAACCTGTCTCATGTTTGCTGACTGTTGAGGGTAAGAAACGTACAGCTCTGTGAGGAAAAAGAATCCCCCATTAACTTTGCTGCCAGAAGAAATCGAATTTAAATTCCACTGTAGGTGCTTTTAAAATAAATCTGTAATTCTAACTCCAGCAAGCGCGGCCGAGCCCAGGAACCTCAACAGGAGCTGCCCACTCTTTTCTGGGTTTTTGGATTCGGGGGACATGTGGGAACATGAGTGTGAGGGGACTGCAGCCCCATATGTGTGGGGATCCTCTTGGCAGCCAGCATCCTCCTTCAGGAAGGGATCCAAGGCAAGTTCTTGATGTGCTCCTAGGGATTAATAAAGCAGCAGGATGGGAAATGGTGATGGGATATGGATACAGGGACTGTTGTAAGGGATGAAGTGAAGAAAAAATGGGATTTAGCAGGTGACTATAGAGGTTTCTCTTGAAAGACTTTAGAAATTGCAGACAGGAGAATCCTCCTGGCCTGCATCCTCCTGTTAGTTTAAAATGACCCCCTTATCATGTATAAGGATCTTTTCTCATTAGAAAGTGATCATCCAAGGCTGTTAACATTTCCAAATATTTTCCTTGTTATAAGTGAAATCCTGCAGGTGTCCTGTTGACCTGGCAGAGGAAAGGACGGGTCTAACTGGGACATAAATGCAGGTGGATTTAGGAGGGAGGCACATCAGTAGTTGAGTTCTTCACTGGGATAATTTCTAGACCTCTGAGAAAAGAAGTGATATATAGACCTTTGACACCAGACTTGCTCATTTGCCACCTGTCCATCCTATATGTGGCTGGTGTCACATTCCTTTACATTTCCAGTCAAGGAGTGCCTTCAGCAGCCTCACCTTCACATCCATAGGGAAATGGTGGGATGGTTCTTTGGTGAGAAAAGGCAGATATTTTCTCCCTCACTTTCTAGTGAGGTGCACTGTTTATTTCTTCATGTCTGCTGTATAAAGGGCTTTGTTGCCACCTGACAGACACTGATTGCTGACCCAAAACTGTGCCCACAGCACAGGGATACAGCTAAAACTGGAGGGGCTGAGAGAGGGTGGGAGCCTGTAGGCTTCACCTGGAGCTGACAAAAGCTGAAGTGCTGCAGGGCACTCGTGCTCTCCAAGGTGTTTGGGTTGGTTTTGCAGAATGGATCAGACTGGAAGGGACCCCCTGGAAGGGAGCACAGTGGGACATTGGTGCCACCTCCCTGCTCCAGCAGGGTCACCCCAGAGCACAGGGTGCAGGGTTGTGTCCAGAGGGGTCTGGAATATCCCCAGGGAGGAGACTCCACAGCCTCTGTGGACAATCTGACCAGGGCTGGGTCACTCACAATAAAGAAGTTGTGCCTCCTGTGCAGGGGGAGCTCCCTGGGCTCGGTCCCTGCCGTTCCTCCGGTGCCATCGCTGGCCCCCGGAGCAGAGCCCGGGCCCTGCTCGGAGCCTCCCTGCAGCCAGGGACAGCCAGGGCTGAGGCCCCTCTGGGCTGGGGCTCCTCTGGAGGCTGAGCAGCCCCAGCTCCCTCAGCCCGAGCTGGGCACGGAGCTGCTCCAGGCCCTTCCTCACCTGCAGGAGCTCCCTGGCCCTGCTGGGCTGAGGATCCGAGCTGGACACAGCACCCCAGAGGTGCCTCCAGCGCTGGGCACAGGGGTGGGATCCCCCCTGACCTGCTGGGAATGCTCTTCCCGATGCCCCCAGGATCCCATTAGCCCTGAATTCAGCGCTCACGGAGGAGGAATCTCTGTGTGCTCAGCCCTTGCAGCTGCTCTGCACTCACTGCTCCTGACACTGATTTATGCTGCGGGGGAGCAGACAATGCCTCAGAACACAATAATAGACTTTGGGTTTGTTTACTGACTTTCATGCCCTGAAATGCTCTGAGCAGCCTCCACAAATGGCAAGTTAAATGTTAACAGCTCCATGTGCTGCAGAGTTCCGTGGGTGAATTAACCCCCGTAGACTTTCCACTTGTGAACTCACAGCCTACCCTGTGCTTGAGGCTCCGTGCCCTTTCCGCTGCACTTCTCTGGAAGCTTTTTCCAGAGACCTGGTGGCAGAAATCTTCTCCTCGTGGATCTCATACTGTTGCCCTCATGCTGTGACCTCGAGGGCCCTGCAAACCCAGATCCTGCTGTTTTGGTGGCCCTTTGTGGGAGGCAAAATCTGCCAACAACTACGGGTTCAGCTGGCAAAGCCTTGGAATAGAAACCTCTCTCAACATCTTGTGTGCAACAAAAGCCTAAGCAGACAAAATTCAGCAGCCAGTCTGAACTCACCTTATCAAAATTTGTGCCTCAGAGCATTTCCAGCTGGAGAAGGCACCTGCTGGGCCAGGGTGTTAAGGATCACAAACCATTTGCACCCTGCTTTCCTTGGAACTTCTGTCCAATATCCAAACTGGATATCAGAATCCCAGTCATGTATTCCATCTGAAGCATTTATTTTTCTTAGCCTGGCTTCCAAAATAAATGACTCTGGTGTGACCGTTCTGACAGTCAAACCTTCTCTCTGATATCTTTGAAATCTGTTGAGCGAATCATCCTGCAAGTCATTAAAATAATAAAAAATTATGTAAATTTCCTCCAGCAGGGTAAAAATAGCATTCAGGTGTGTAATTCTCATATCCATCTTCACCTGAGTTGACAACTTCTCCAGTTCTCACTCATTTAAAACTTCGGCAAGCTTTAAACATTAATTAATGTATTGTGTTATCATTCCTGTTAAACTGTTTCTGGCAATATCTGGCAGGTTCTTGTTTCTCCTTGCCGATCTCCTTGTTTTGGATTGTGTGAGGAAATAATGTATGCACAGATCAGGCTGTGGCTGGGGAGTTATTGCTTGATAAAACTGGTGACTTTCTTTTCCTGATTATTGCATTTTCAGCTGTGTTTGTGACAGACTGTCTGACATATTAGACATAATGAAGAGCCTAATAAACAGTATTATTGAAATCCATGTAGAAGATAGGTCAAAACTCTGAGAAGAAGAAGAAAACACTGTTAATTATAGATGGAAGGATGGCTTCTGAAAGTGCTGGAGGGCCTGTTTTAAGGATGTTTATCTCCACTAGGTTATGGAAAAGTCAAAAGATCACATCCCTATCAACAAATATGTATAAAATAAATTTAGAAATGAATATCCGTTATAGTCCTTTATCGAGTTATGAAGATAAATGAGATGCCAGAAACTAAACTTTTATCTCCAGTGACATGATGTTTTTCTGTTTTCTAGCTTTATTTTGTTCCTCAAGTTTTCTTTTCCCCTCCAAGCCAAAATGGTTTTTCTTCCCTGTGCTCAGCTGAAAGTAAATGAGTCTTTAAATGATTTCTCAATTTCTACTGATCCTTGCTGCTCCATAGTTTTGTAATCAAAAACATCTTTTCTCAAGTGTAAAGGAACAGAGTCTTCTACAGCAACATCACATGCTCACTTAGGAGGATCTGTTATCTTTTCCTACAACTTCAGCCTTTTCGGACAGCTATAAGTTATATTAAAGCTTTAGGAATTATTAATATATTAAAAAATATTATTCCTTTCCCAGTCCCTTAATAGTGAGTGATGGCTTGGGCCTCTGGAGCTTGATTTTATTTTCATTGGCCTGGGTCATCTCCAGGTATGTGAGAGTGGGCAGAAGTTACATCCATAATCCAATAATTGTCAGATGGTCAAATGGGAAGACAAAGCAAAGGGCCATGGATCTCTGTCCCAGCTCAGCTCTTGTTGAACAGTTTGGGGGGAGGGTATGAAATATTTATGGGATAATTAGCAATGGTTAAAAGGTGCCAGGCAGCGGAAAGATTTGGGAGAAGCTCTGAAGGGACACATGGGATAAAGAGAGACAGAGTCATAGAATGACTTGGGTTGGAAGGAACCTTAAATCCCATCCAGTGCCACCCCTGCCATGGCAGGGACACCTCCCACTGTCCCAGGCTGCTCCAA
>VZTX01004883.1:0-21581 GCA_013400915.1 Pardalotus punctatus | reverse complement strand
ACTATGTTTTTAATCATCCTTTAAATTGTAAATTTGGAATGTTTTCTTGTACCTGTTCTATTAGATTTGTAATAATTAATAAATTTTCAGCTTCGATATAAATTGTTTTACTGCTTAATTTCATGCTTGCCAGGAAAAGACTGAAGAGTCAAATATCCTTCAAAAAAGGCAATTGATAAACACTTCCCATGTCATATCTGTCTGGTAACACTTTTCTGATAACTTTGGCAAGTCACGAGAGCAAAGCAAATTACACTTCTTAATTAGGGAATGTATTTTGAACCTCACGAGAATCTTAAATCACACCACTATTTTTGAAAACCCCCATGTATGTGAGCTTAAATGCCTAATTTTAGATTTGCCATTTTGAAAATTATAGTCTGTGTGTATTAAAAAGTCTATTAGTCTATTGAAAGCCTAATCATTTCAGTTCTTCAGAGTGACAGATTCTCTGCCACTGAAAAGGTTTAGTAGGAAAACAGATACTTTAGTAGGAAAATAGATTCTTTTCTTTGATTCACATATTTCTTTATTATTTTAATGTCTGTTAAAGCAGCACATGAGCAAAGCTCTGTGTTCTGTTGGCTCTGTGGGCCAACAGTGTTAATTGTAATATTTTGGGGTTTTTTTCCTGCAATATAACTGTGACATTGCTGTGCAAGATCTTGTTTTGAGTGGGGTTTGACTCCAGACCCTGCCCAGCCCATGCTCATTCCCTGCCAGCGGGACTGGGGGAAGAATTGGAGAATAAAAGGAAGAGAATTTCTGGGTTGAGATGAAGACAGGTGAACAGGTAAAGCAAAAGCCACGTTCACAAGCAAATCAAATCCTGGAATCCATTCCCCAGGGCAGGCAGGCGTTCAGCCATCCCCAAAAAAGCTGGGATCCATCATGTTTAACAGTGACTTGGGGAGACAAATGCCATCACCACAAACATCCCTCTTTCCTTCTTCTCCCATGTCCATACTCTGAGCACGACACCATATGGTGTGGGACATCCTTGGGGGCAGCTGGGGTCAGCTGTCCTGGCTGTGTCCCCTCCCAAATCCCTGTGTACCCCCAGCCCACTCGCCAATGGGGTGGACTGAGGAGTAGAAAAGGCCTCAGCTCTGTGTAATTTCTGCTCAGCAAAACATCCCTGAATTATCAACACCCATTCCAGCACAAATCCAAACCACAGCCAGGAAATTTCATCTTCATTCTCGCATATCTTTGGATTAGGCTTGGATCAGGAATTGTGTGTCCATCAGGAGCAGGGCAGGGATTGTCCCTCTGTGCTGTACACTTAGAGGCCCCTCCAGGGCTGGGTCCAGGGGAGGCGCAGGTTGGATACCAGGAGGAATTCCTTCCTGGAAAGGGTGGTCAGGCCCTGGAAGGGGCTGCCCAGGGAGGTGTTGGGTTTTGGTTTTTTTTCTGTTGTTGTTTTGGGTTTGGTTTTTTTGTTTCATTTTTCCTGGCAGTTCTTTCACCCTCTGATCTGACTAAATTTGAATGTTGTTGATCCGTGCTGCAAATGAGCAATTAGTGCTGAATGGTTGTCAGACACCACTCTCTTCATTTATCAATCTATTTAAAATTGGAGGAAGTGGTTGGAGACAAACAAGCAGAATTACCATGTAAAGAAAACAGAGTTAATTGAGCTCAAATATTTGCAGTGTATCAAGGTAAGAATTTACAAAATACAAAGATGTAAACAGCGATTTTCCTTCATTTTTGCTGGGTCTGAACTGAATATTGAATGAGGCTTTGTTGGTTGAGTCTAAAGACTCCAGTAACTCTACAAATGAGACATTTTTAATATCAACTTTACTCTAAAACTACAGATTTGTTTTGATTTTCATTCTGTTCCCAGCCTTGTGGTTACTCTTACATATTTCTTGCAAATGTTATCATTCTCAGGATTAAGTGTGAGGAAAAGGAGTGTCATTCCTCCTGTGGATCCATGTTCCAGTGACAGCCAGTAGGAATCTCAGACTTTGGTAGGGGTACTGAAATTAGGATAGCACAGATCCCTGGTGGTTTCTAAAAACACTGAATCCAATTGTGGTGATGAGATTGGCAACAGTGAGAGCACCACGCTCAGTTTGGGTGGGGACTGGTTGGAAAAAGAGAGCAAAGAAGTTGATCCGACATAAGGCTGGAAGAAGGACTCCAAATAGCTGGATGACAAGTCTGCTGGTGGTTCCAATAAAGACAGAGACATTCCATTCCTCGTGGGCTGGAATGTCTTTGTTCCTGTTTGGTTTCCCACATGGAACACGCCTTTTTTTGATGCCAGCCTGGTGGTGGTGCTTTCTTTTATGGGATGTGACGGAAGCAGCGGCTGGAACAAGAATGCTGTCAGCTTTTACAGGATTGGAAGCGCTGTTTGCCCTGTTCAGCACCGGCTGAATGCAATTTGAACTTCATGATGAGTTTAGTAGGAAGTGAAGGACGACCAGGATGCTGAAATAAAACCAAATAAAAATTTGTCACTGTCTAGTGGAAAGCACAGATGAGCCTGACTACCCTGCCTGCTGCTGGATGAACTGCCTTTATTCCCACTTGGACAAGATGAGCTGCTCATTTGGGATGAGGAAAGACATTTTTCTCTTCGCTGGCAAAAATCACAGAGGCATCTCAAAAAAAAAAAAAAAAATTCTGTGCTAACTCTTTGCTTCCTCCCCTTTCTTTCTGCCTTTCTCCCTTCAAGGAAATGCTGTGGGGTTTTTTTTAAACTAGAGAGAGTCACGGTGACTGTGATTACAGGGATCTGCTTTCCCAGTTCAGAAATAGGAGAAGTGTAGCAGCTTTTCCCCTCCTTTCTGATAGCAGTGCTGAAAAGTGAAAGTTTGTCTCCTTTCCCTGTTTCCAGGCTTTCCACAGCACTTCTGTTCCGGGTCTCAGCTTGGTTTTTACCTCAATTGCCCCACACTTGAGATAGTCCTGGCTCAAATCCAGCAGTAGTTTCATTTTTGTTTCCTGCTCCGCACAAATGGACAGAAACTGAGCCAGTTCCAGCTGGATGAGCTCTGGACAGTAACCCAGTAAGTTCTATGTGCAGAGTTAGCAAAATCCACACCGGCAGGGCTTTGACAACAGCCCAGCACCTTAAATTGTATCAGCTTCCCAACCTGACGTCACAATTCATCTCCAGTTCTGATGCAAAATTGATGAGTTTAACATCAGAACTTATTTCTGAGCTTATTTTTGTTTGCCTGTGTGTAAGAGGGGATTTCTGCCATCATTTTTGGTAGGTTTTTTTCATTTTGTTGGATTTTTCTTCGGTTCAGGACCTGTGGTGATGGAGGCTGGTAATAAATTTTTACTGTCATGACAGCACTTGACCTAAAATTACGTTTTCAGATAAATCTTGATATTTTGCACTATGTTGCACAAGAGATGGTTACATCTTCTGCTTTACAATTCCCTTTAATTTCCTCCTTCTCCTCTAAATCATGTTCTCTCTTTCTTTCTGCTTTGTTTCTTAGTTGACACCATTTGCTTCAAAATGCGCAAGAAGACAAATGTTTACTTCGAATTTCAGCTTTTGTCAGAATTTTTTACCGTGTTTTGGCAGGTTTTACCTCAGAACAAATCCATCCTGTTCCTTCTCACCTTCAGGTCTGAAAATCTGCATTCCTATCCCTGTTAGGTTCTGCTGTGCTGCGTGCAGTAATTTTGGCAGGAACAGAGAGAGGGATTTGAGGTTGTCAGTGAATTTCAGAACCTTTCCAAGGAAGCCTTGGGGAAAGGGAGCCTCTTCTTAAATTTGCAATTGCTGGTGAGTGGTTTAAAGAAGTTTTATTAATAACTGCAGGCTTTTAATAAGGTGACAGCTGGTAGAATAATTTAATGGACAAGCTTGAAAGATTATTTCTTTTTCCTCCTCTCAGAAACAAACTGTTCAAACTGCAAATAAACACTAGTGGGTACAGAATCACACATTGCTGAGATGGTAATGTAGGTTTGGTAATTTGCATATTCAATTAGGAATGGCTAAGTAGGCATTTTAACCATTGCAATTACACTCAATTATGCTCAGTGCTGGAGCCCTGGAATACCTTGGACAGCTCAGGATGCAACTTCCCACCCAAGGAGGAGTTTGAACACAAACTGCCTCAGTTGGGACCTGCAAAGGTTCCTAAATTCCGAAATTTCACTCCAGGTTGGACTTCAGTGGTTTATTTACCCCTGAAGGAAATGGAAAACGAGTGCTTTCAAATATGGAGAAATCTGAGTGGAGTGTGTGTAGAGGTTCAGGCTCCATTCCATGGACTGACTGAAAAACAAATCTACATTGTGATATAATGAAATAAAACAAGCAGTGCTCTTCAAAGTGAATGGCCTGCTGTGCTTCTTAATGAGAAAGTTCAGGAGAACCTACAAAGAGTTTAAAATCACATGCAATCAATGAACATGAGTCTTAATCCGCTTCCTCTCTGAGACACTAATTTAGCAAAGGATTTAAGCATGTGTTTATCTCTATTCCTGTGAGTAAAACACTTGCAAAGCACTGGAGTTGATGGAACTGATTTATTTTTTTTTTAAATTTTTTTTTATAAATCTAAGCATGAGTCTTGTTCAAAAGACTTGGATACCCTTCCTGAGGCTCTGGCATATCCAGAGCTGAGATTCCGTGCAGGAGACAGGGCCTGGTGACAAGAGAAACTGGCTCAGAATGTTATGAATGTTTGAGATTAACAGCCAAATAATTTTGTTTTCCTCAAACTGATGTGAGAAACAGGAGCACTGATTGAAGACAGGAAGGAAATGGTGTAATCCACCAGGAGTCAATAATATTGGCAGACTCCTGGCGTGTGCTCCATGAAGTCATGGAGGGAATCCAAAGGCTGCTGGTGAGTGTGGACTTGCAAATGCAAAAAGCAGATGAAATGCATCCCCCAGGTGAAATGCATCTCCCAGGGGGAATGTCCTGGTCACCAAGCCCCAGATATCCCATCTAGCCAAGATCCGTGTTCACTGGATGCCCTGCCACCAGAAACAAAGGGACAAGCAGACCTTGTCCTGCTTGGAGAAAAACCACGCTGCTGCCAGTGGGAGTCCTGGAGCCAGGCTGGGAGCAGCTGACAGACTCAGGGTTCTTCTGGAAGTTACCCTGTCCAAAAATCCAAACCAGAAAGGGCATCTGCTGCCTCCATGGGAGACGCCAAAGGACAACTTGGCTTTTTGAAGGGCAGCATTTCCCCTGTGAGGCCACGGAATCACCTTACAAGAAAGTGCAGACTCTTCACTATCAATCCAAAATTCCTGAACTGCCCTCTGAAGGATTTTGAAGCACCTGACTCCCTGTTTTCCCAGGATCACATAAGTATCTAATTTAGATAGTCTGAATCATGCTGGTGGGGTGAGAAACCTAAATTTTAGGTGCTGCAGTGCTACACTTAAGGTGTCTAAAAGGAGAAGTCTGAATATAGGTCTCAATATCTAATGTGTGGGTTAGGTACAAATCACTACCAGGTTCCAAATTACAGGGTGAAGATAATTTCAGGCTCCCATCATTTCAGACTCATTAGTGCACATTAAATTTCATCCCTGTCAACTGGGAAGAGCAGTGCAAAATCAGCCAGTTTGGGGTTTTTTTAAATCCCTTTTCTGCAAAGGATCACACAAGGCCCAGACTTGGCTGCAGAGACTGGGCAGAATCTTTCCACAAAAAAAGAGGAGAGGATATAAAATACATGAAGAGAGGAACACAGCCTTGACTTAACCTGAACTTCCTGATGGCCAAACATCCTCTGTGACTTCTTAATTTGAATGACAATCATTTACATCTTATTCTGTGCAAGGAGAGATCCTCAACTGATGTTCAGTGCCATTGCACAGAAAAGGAAAGTTGCAAATTTATAATTGATACATCCTAGGAACCCATGAGGTTTGGTGAGTTGGTGTCTCCCTTGGCTTCAGGGGAGCTGGAGGAAAGTTTTGGTTTTTATGAAGTCACCAGCACATTTTAATCCTTCAGTTTAACTGTACTCCCCTGGATATTTTACATATATATAGCCATGTATATATATCTATATGTGTGTGTGTGTATATATATATATGTAAATATACATATATATTTAAAGACTGTAGTTCCCCAGTGCATGTCCTTATCCCTTCAAGCAGCTACAGAGCTGCAAAGTCTGAAATAGAAGTGGGTTATTTTATCCCTGCCTAGGGAACACTAGAGCTGGTTGTGACAAATATGCCACCTCAAAAAAAGTAAGTATGCACAAAAGAAGCAGGGAACAGCCTCTAAACTTGGACTTTAGAATTCTTTTGTGTGTGAGAGGATTTTTTTTTTTTAATTCTCACATGAAGGGAGAGACCACATAAGGGTTCATAACGTCAGTGGGAGCTCCAGAAAGTCCCTGAGAGATTTCTTCCAAACTTCAGGAACAGTGTGTGAACTTAATGTCCTCGGCACAAATGGTCCAAGAAGGACCCTTGGAGGGGAGGAGGCTCTGCAGAGGGATCTGGACAGGCTGGATGGATGGGCTGGGTCCTGCCCTGGGTCACACCAACCCCATGGAGCTGCAGGCTGGGCAGAGGGGCTGCAAAGCTGGGAAAGGGCTGAGCCTGGAGAAAAGGGGGATCAGGGGGAACCTTGTGGCTCTGCAGAGCTCCTGACAGGAGGGGACAGCCGGGGATTCGGGCTCTGCTCCCAGGGAACAGGGACAGGAGGAGAGGGAACGGCCTCAGGCTGGGCCAGGGGAGGCTGGGCTTGGCCAGCAGCAGGAATTTCTGCATGGAAAGGGTGCTCAGGCCTTGGCAGGGGCTGCCCAGGGAGCTTTGCAGTGCCCATCCCTGCAGGTGTCCAAGGAAGGGCTGGCCGTGGCACTCAGTGACAAGGTGGGCATCGGGCACAGCTGGGACTCCATGATCTTGGAAATCTTTTCCAACCTCAATTATTTTGGGATTTTGTTTCTCAGCTGGGCTGGCTGAGAGCATCCCACAGAAGTTGTGCCAAGCAGAGCAGGAGCTGCTGCATTCAGAAACAGCAGAGAATTTGTTAAAAGGCTGAGCTGGAAGATGTGCCAGGCAAGGAACACACCTGGGTTTCTGTTAGGAGCCCATCACTGAACACAACTCTGTCAAGGTCCACTTCTGAATTTGTCCCGTCATTTCTCTCCACAGAACAAGCTCAGCACAGCTCCTATCACCCTGTGCACACTCGGATTTACACACACGTGTGTGCAGCATTTGGGGGCTCTTGGTTGACTTTAGTGATCATTGTTGTGATGGGGAGAATGGGGCAGTGAGCAAAGCGGCACAGACTTTGTACTTAAACAGGAGTTAATTACAGACAAATATGATTTTATGCACCTTGGCATCTCTAACTGGAAAAGAACAGGAAGAATTAGGACACAAGGGAAATCCAGGCTCAGCATTAACTATTACCAGCACAGAAATGCACAAGGATAATTGAGGGAGACTGCATAGAGGGGAATCAATTTGTGTGAGGAACATTAATTTTTTTGTCTCTATTAGAGATTCTGAGCATTCTTCCTCATATTCTGACTTCTGGTGACTAAAGTGAAGAAGATGACAGGTTAAGATTCAAAACCACAAACTTTGTTTTTGCATCCTCTGCCTCCAAGATGCAGCTTCTTCAGCAGCCAGAGACAAGGACTGTCCTGCCCAGCTCATCTCTCTCTTGGTATTTTATTTCTTGCTGTATTTGCAGTTGGCCTTGTTGCTGTCCTTCTCCTTCTATAATGAATCACAGTGTCACTGACCTTGCACTGGAAATTATAATTTGAGGGAAGGTGAATTTATACCTGAAAGTGCTTTGGTTTGGTTTTTGTTTTTTTTTTTTCTCCTGATTATATCTATTCTGCAGTTAATAAAAGTAACAGTAATGATGATGGTGGTGATGATGGTAATAATTCTCTCTGCAAACTGCACCTTGCTTTGAACAGGACAGTGATTTTTAAGGTATTGTGTTGGTAATCTCTGCTTTTCTTGAAAGCTGTAGGACACAGCGTTGATGTGAAAATGTCATTGCATGTTATTAAGGGAAAACTGAATTATGGCAGTGACAATTAGGAGAGCCTGAAAATGTGTCTATTAAACTCTGTTTTACACTTCACATTTGGGTGAACAGCTCTCAAGGGTTCTGTCTGAGCAAAGTAATTAAATTTGTGTCTAACTGTAAGGTTATGCTTAAAGTTCTAAACTGAAAAGGAAGTATGTGCTCAACAGATTTGGTCATTTGCACTTCACAAGCAGTTTTATCTGGACTATTTTGAAGCTGAAATTTCATCCTTTCTCTTTTGCTGGTGTATTTCTTTGTTTTTATCAACCTTGTCTGTCAAAGTCCTGACACCATCCACCACTTCCACAGTGTTCAGATTCTTTCCTTGTTCATTTTGACTCTCTTCGTGCAGCATTTTCATAGTAAATTGTTAAGCAAACACCTTTTAAAGGTCTGTGTTGCTCTCTGTACATGACTGTGAATGAAAGGTGGAAGAAATGAGCCTTCGTCTTTCTGGAGGAAATGCCACTGAGCTGGAAGAGCAGGATTGTCACGGAAAGCTGAAGGTTGCCAGCTGGCTTTGAGATGCTGAATGCAGGTGATTGATCACCTTTAAAGAGGGGACCAAGTTTTTTGGGGATGCACAGAACAGTTCATCATGGAACTTGAGCAACCTGGTCTGGTTTAAGACGTTCCTGCCTGTGGCAAGGTGTGGAATAAGATGATCTTTGATGTCCCTTCCAACCCGAGCCATTCTGTGATTCTGTGATTCTGTGAGCCAGCAGAGTGGTTTTGAGTGGAAAGTTCCTCTCATTAGGACTTCATAGTTGCAGTGAACATGCAAATCATCAGGCTATGCTGTCTTTTATCATTTGATAATGCACTGGGAACTTAAACTCTAAAGGAAGTTCAATGTGTGAATCGTACAAGGTTCAAAACCAGGCTGCCAACAGAACCAATTATATCACTTTATTTTTCAGTCAGGGCAGCATTTTTGTGGCACTTAATTAAAATATATTTATAACATAATGGCTCTGAGTATTTCATGCTCAGGTTTTCTTGCCTAGGAGCCAGTGAGGAGATAATTCTGTCTGGGTATTTGGATCTCTCCCTCCTTCTTGATCATGTCCAGTTTACACAGGGGCATAAGAATTTGCCAAGTATTAACTTCAATAAGATGTGAACAGAGATGTGATTATTTCTTCTTCAGCCTGTCATTGTTCTGATGATCCTTGCAATTATTTCCTTGGGACTGGCAATATTGCCACTGGGACTCTTCTGGCTTTATGATGGGATTTCATGCTTCAGAGAGTGAGGGGACATTCCCCTAAGAACCATGAGTGTGTGGATCCTGTGGCCCCAAACCTGGCTTGCACTGAAGGTGCAAAGAGGCAATCAGTCTGTCACTCTTCAGAGTGTGCTGCAGAGGCTGTGTAACAACTTGAACAGCTATTGAAGACATCTTCTCCTCCTGTAACTCTCACTAGGATCCTACAGAATAATTGATTTCTCCTAGGGACAGATTGCAGGCTGAACTCTGAAGTGTGCTCTCATTAAAATGTGTGCCTAACAAAAACTTACAAGAGGATTATTTCTGTGTGTCTTGACCAAGAGGCTTTCAATAACAGGGTGATCTGAGGGATAATGTTTGGATGAACATGCTACAAAGGACAGTTTTTGTAAGGTTTGCTTCAAATTGAAAAGAATGTCGGTTTTTTGTCTTCACAGAATCACAGGATGGGTCAGTTTGGAAGGGGCCACAGTGGGACATTGGTGCCACCTCCCTGCTCCAGCAGGGTCACCCCAGAGCACAGGACACAGGGTTGTGTCCAGAGGGGTCTGGAATATCCCCAGGGAGGAGACTCCACAGCCTCTGTGGACAATCTGCCCAGGGCTGGGTCACTCACAATAAAGAAGTTGTGCCTCCTGTGCAGGGGGAGCTCCCTGGGCTCGGTCCCTGCCGTTCCTCCGGTGCCATCGCTGGCCCCCGGAGCAGAGCCCGGGCCCTGCTCGGAGCCTCCCTGCAGCCAGGGACAGCCAGGGCTGAGGCCCCTCTGGGCTGGGGCTCCTCTGGAGGCTGAGCAGCCCCAGCTCCCTCAGCCCTGTTTATCTGCTGTATTAATAAACCCGTTAGGTTCTAAATCAAGTATGGAACAATCAAGCTTAAAAGTTACAATTAAATGATCATTTTATCCGTCTTTTCTGCTGCATGATCCACGAAATCTTCCATTTGATAAACAGTGCAGCTGTTAATTACATGAGGAATACAAATAGGAGCAAGAAGAATGACAGGCCAATATCTGCCTGCATGCTAATGAGCACAGGCTGTGCTAGTGGGGGACTGGGGAGAGGGAAAGGAAACCTTTCCATGCATGACATCTAAAGTTCAAAACTTGCAGAGATGGGAAGGCAGCCGCTCACTGGCTGTGCCAAAAGTCTGAGGAGCATCGCGTGCGAGCAGGAGACATCCTGTCACAGCTGATTCCTGTCTGCTCCTTCTGGCCCAGAGTTTATAATGCACATTATAAATCAGGATCTGGGAACGGCTTGCACTGATGGAGAGCCTGTGCTTTCAGGGAGAGTTGGACAGGGCTGGGTAGAAGCACAGAGAAAGCCAAGGTCTGCTCTGGTGCACAGGTATAAATGTGGAATTATCTAAAATGGGGGAAAAATGGAATGGCTGCAGGTTTACACCAGAGCAGTTGGGAGCATAACATGACCCAGAGGTGTTTTGATTACTGGGATCACCATTTTCATGGGTGGGGATGGGGAGGCAGCAGTGAGGGCTGGGTGACCATCAAAGGAACACAAGCAGCATTGCAGACTGTATCTAGATTATTATGTGTTTTTCTGGAAATATTTCCACCTGGGATAAGCCCTCAAAATAATTGTACTCTCCTAGATGGACAGAAGACAACAATGGCCAGACTCCTAATTTAGTGGAAAAGTTTGCAGATGGGGAAAGGAAAGGGTGAAGACTGAATTTCAGTGTGTCAATACCTTGGAACAATCTGAGCTTTCATTTTGGATCGTGTCTCACAATTTAAAAAATCTCTTCTCGATTCTGGGGGTGGGATTGTTGTTTTCAAGACATTAGATCCCAATGGATATTTTAAGCTCTGTAAAAGAAGTAAATGTAACCACTGGGATCTCTAGCAGGAATATTAACGCTACCTCCTCAGAAAAGGGGATTGGCTCCTGAGGAGGAGATGTCCCAGGCTCAGAAGTCCAGACAGGACGTTCACATCTCAGCGTTTGTCCAGGTATTTACAGGATTGTCACCATCAAGGAATCAAAGCAGCTACGGCTCTTTTGGCTGATTGACAGTGCTCTAAAATTAGGCTTTGCCCCACACACTAGGAGCCATTAAAAAGTCAGACTTTCTAAGTGTTCCTTACCTGGGCACTCTGCTAAATTTGACATGACTGTTCCTTCAGCTGGTGGGGGGTTTTTTTGTTGGTTTTTGGTTTTTGTTTTTGTTTGTTTGTCTGTTTGTTTTTTTGTGGGCCTTATAACAATAATAACATTCTAATGAGAAATCTAAAAGTTGTTCCATCGGCAGCAGTTGCCCAAGAGCCAGGAGCTGGTTGGTTGTCAGGGTAACGCCGAGAACACCCGGAGTGGTACCCGAGGAAAAGCTTCTGCTGACTCTCCCTTTGCTTCTTTTTATTGGGGAGTGGATGCTCAAATTCATTTTCAGGGGCTATTTAAAATATATCACTGATATAATTGTCTAAAAATCTGGAAATTGACATTAAAATGACTGGTTTTATCTAACTTCCCTCCCCTTCATTGTATAAATACCATAGAATCATAAATCATGGAATGGTTGGGGCTGGAAGGGACCTTAAAGATCAACAAGTTCCACCCCTGCCATGGACAGGGACACCTTCCATTGTCCCAGGCTGCTCCAAACCCTGTCCAACCTGTGACCTCAAACGTGAATTTTATTAAAGGTTGTTTTCCCCATCCAGGTGATATTTACCTGTTGATTTACTTTGCTCAGTTCCTGCAGTCTCTGACTTGCAGGTTTTTAATATTGCACCGCAGTTTTTTATATGCTGATATCAGCAAGAAATCTTGGTTAATATTGCACTGCATCGATTCCTTTGATTTCTGAGGGGCAGCAAAATTCCCGGAAGCAGCAACCAGTCAGCTTCCCAGTTATCCATCAGAAATAGAGGAGATACTGGATTTTAACCCCCAGAGCAGCTGTAACTGGGGGTAGGTGATGCCTGCCTGCTCACAGGGCAGAAGTTCTGTGTTATGAGTTAAATGTTCCCCAGTTCACCCTCCTGGAGGATGGGGCATTGCCCCACGGTGACAATCCTGCTGCAATTCCCTTCTCCATCTGCTCCTCAGGACTCCTGCCCTGGTTTGTGGTTCAGCCTTAATTCTCCTCTGTTCTATTCTGACCTCTGTTTTGGGAAGGTTTGGTCACCGTGATCCTGACATCCACCTTAGCACCTCTCAGTGGATATCCAGCAAGGCAGGAGACCAAAGTTTCCTCTCCTGCTCTGGAGAGAAGAGATCTGAGTGTGGAACACACACAGAGGAGAAGGCTGTTATTAAAAGTGATATGCAAAGCATTTTTGAAAGATTTCGCTTTTTGTCACCTCACCTTGTTTAAGAAACGTCTGGGAATGCTTCTAAATTATATTTTGTCCTCTCTTCTCTGGTTCTCTTCGAGAGCAGCGTGAGTGGGAGTGTTGAACGGATTTGATCTCACTTTAGAGAGCGTTACATCTTCAAAGAGGGCTGCTTTCCTTCAGAAAGGTTAATCCATCATTGAAGTTAAAGTGGTGCCAGTGAAACCCAAACTGTAAAGACTGACTGTAATTTCCACGAGGTGTGTTAATAGATGTGGTGAAAGATATTGTAGCCACATTGTGATTTTGGTGCTAATATTTGTTCTGTGACACGTCTGGAGAGCTGGGTGAAATGGAGCCAGTGAGAAAGATGGAGAGAGATAATTTCCAGGGGCTGGAGGGACAGGAGCCAGGGAATGGCTTCCCAGTGGCAGAGGGCAGGGCTGGGTGGGATCTTGGGAAGGAATTGTTCCCTGGGAGGGTGGGCAGGCCCTGGAATAGAATTCCCAGAGCAGCTGGGGCTGCCCCTGGATCCCTGGCAGTGCCCAAGGCCAGGTTGGACAGTGGGGCTTGGAGCAGCCTGGGACAGTGGGAGGTGTCCCTGCCATGGATGGTCTTTAAGGTCCTTTCCAACCCAAAGCTCTCTGTGATTCCATGATTCCATGATTTGTGTCATCTGTAACTGTAGTTTTACCTGGAGGTGGGAGTAGCCATTGAAACACAGGTTGCCAATAACTTGATGATGATTTTTGCGGCAAATCTTTTGAAACAACTCCATGCCAAGCAACATCAACACTTCTTGCAATTTGGCTACTTTTCTCATGTCCTCAGATATATTCTGAAGTCATATTTAGGTGTACATTTAATTTCACATGATGGAAAGGATTCTGAGCTTCCGCTTTGCTAAATCCTCACCTGGTGAGAACAAAATTAAAAATCTATGACATTATCCTACATAGCTTATAAATGCTAGAAACTGTTCCAGTAACCTCCCAGTCTAGGTTTGATTATTTGGGTTTTTCTGTTTCTACCCATGACTCATGGGTAGAAGGTTGCTAGGAGGTGGGAATGAGAGCATTATTCTCCAAAACTTATTTGTTCTGAAAGAACTCGTTGAGATGAATCACTTGGCTTGACCCTGTCCTTCACTTTCTTGTATGATTTCAGCAGACCCAAGGGACAGACATCCTGGTCAGGGTGACCATTGGTGTTGGAAAGTCTATTTTAGGGGAAATAAATGCTGTTTTGCATAGCCCTTCCACAGTTCTGTGTTGCACCAAATTCCAATTCATGACATATAAATCACTTTCCCTCCTGAGCTGAGTGTGTGCTGATGGCTGCTCCACCGGAGAAGAAACAGCCAATTATTTATTATCAAACTTAATGGCTTGCCTGAATAAAACATGTGTTAGGAATTCTATGTCCCAACGTGAGCAGGAACCTGTCACAAAAGGCATTGTTTTCTCCCAGGGCTGCCTGTCACAAAAAGCAGAATATGGCAGCGTGCTCAGTCTTTGTGACTCAGCTGTCAAAGTTTTATCTCCTGAGCACACAAGAAATATTATTTGTGTAATGAAGCTAATAAGCACGTATCAGAAAGGTTGTATTTCTCCCAGAGATGAAGCAAAACAGTAGTTACAACACTCACCATGGCAGTTCTGTAAAATTCCAGGCACAGAGGAAATGTTTCTTCTGCGGGAACACGTTGTAAAGCAGAGGAAATGCCAACTGTGCTGGTTGTTTCCAGGCCCTGAAGCCAAATCCAGCTGAACAGGAGCTGTGCAAAAAACAGTTTACAGACCAAGGAAATGGACCTGGAGGTATTTCCAAGCAGGAATAAGAAATGCCCATTCTGCAGAACTGAATATAAAGCTGCAGCTGCTAATCTTCATCAGTGGAGAGTGTGACTCTGTCCCTGTTGCAGGTGGAACATCTTTATCCTCACAAAAGCACAGTGAAAGCAGGAATGGGCGATGACTGTTCGATGGGAATTCATGGCTACATCTACAATCCCCACTCCCACTGCCATTCCTGATCACTGACTGAAAAACCCCAACACTGACATTTTAATGACATTTTATCCCTGGCAATTAAAATTTGTGCTGACCTTAATTTTATGTGATTTTCTATTCCACTTGGTTTTCTTTTCTGTTGAAGAACAGCTCCACCAGTGGATGTCCCTGTCTTTAAGAGCAACTAATTTTGCATTTTCAATACTTTCTGGTTTAACCATGTTCATCATCGAAAGCAGCACATGTATTTACATGGGTTTATAGCTATCCACAGTGTTTGTGCTGTGCAGCATGGCTTGGAACAAGTTGGATAAGAGATAAGGGACCAAGAAACATCAGATTGTACAGATAGTGTCACTGGAGTGACCTGGCTGTCCCTGCCCACGGCAGGAGGATTGGAAAGAAATGATCTTTAGAGGTCCTTTCCAAGCCAAACCATTCTGTCATTCCACGATTCTATTCAAGTATGAGAAAAAAATACTGGTGCATAGAAATTAAAATCAGGGTATGATTTTAAGTTTCACATCCTAGGCCAAAAAAAGCCTTAAGATTCACATGAAATTCAAGATATTTGAAGGGAACTCTTATTGATCCAGCCCTGCAAGGCAAGCATGGTGTGATTCCCAGGAGCAAGAGCAGCACAAATCTGGTTTATTTGAGCCTTTCTGAGTGTTCTGAGAAAGCCTCACTGGAGACCGAGAGAACAGGTCCAGTTCCTAATGGTTTGGAACTGATATTTTTAATGAGAGAGTGTTAATTAACTTGTTTATCTGTTTTGTAAGAGTGCAGCAGGTCTGGTGATACAAATAATCACATTTGAGAAACTTTAAATATCCTTGTATCCGTACATTTTGCTTTGCTAATTCTTTGAAGAAGACCTGGGATTAAAAATATGCGTGGCAGCCTGCATTTCCTTCTGCTCCCAGTGTTCTTCAGGCTCCGTGCTCACTTCTTTTGAAATAAACCAGCTGTGGTTTTGTTGTAAAGCAGAATCCCATTAAGGAAGACTAATTGGTTCACCTTTTAATCAGGATTCATGGCAGATTATTGTTTATCAGTTCGCTACCAGGAGCAGTTTTGACTCCTTAATAAATCTACAAATTGGATATGAGGTGGGGAGATGTTTTTGGTTTTTCTGCTCGTGAATCAGAACAGCTTCTGCCTACTCCTTGTGGAAAAATAATGTAATGCTGTGGCCTCATTTTAGCCTTATCACTTTTGATTGTTCTGCTCATTTTAAATGACAGACAGGTGACCTGTTAACATCTCCTACTGGTTCCATTCTAATGATCAAAATTGCAACAACCTCGCTCAGCATTTTCCATTAGGGAAGTGATTACAGAGGTTAATTCACTTACAGTCTGCAGCGCCATTCCTGCCTCTTTAAAAGTAAAAAATTAATGCAGTCATAACCTCAGAAGAATCAAATATGATCGTGAGTCTCCACTCCCACTCATTTCGTAAGCCTGTCTCTTCAAAATATTCTTTTACTCTCCATCAAAATGCTATTTATTGTCTCTCTCTCTGTAGACACAGTTATTAGACATTTCATATATAATGCCTCATACATTTTCCCACTCACAGGGGTTTAACCTGGGGGAGGGCTGAATAACAAGTAGGAATAGATGAAACTAATGACATTAACACTATACTGACATAATAAAAGCTGTTTAAATGTCTTGAGATGTAAAACTATAAAATATCTTAATGTGAACTGAATAGAAACAGTCTTTATCTTTTAAAGCTGTTTTTATAAACTAAGACACCTGTTATTTAGCAATTAGGCTCTACAGTACTTTGCCATACCTGGTGACTTCTTGTATTTAACAACACTCAAATATTCCTTTTCTCCCCTCATGACTATTAAGTGAACTCCCAGGCTTCAGTTTTCTAGATGTGCCCAAATAAAGAATATTTGATACATCGCTTAGCCTGAATTTTGGATTGTTCCCTACCTCTAAAAAGTGGGACATTCTGGGCCTGAATACTTAAATATTGATGTCAGAATTGAGCAGGTTGGAGTATTTCAGGTTTTGGAAGTGGTTTTTTTGTCAAATGTGTGAAAAACTGGGACATTTTCAGGCATGCACTGCTTTCAGCAATCACACGTGTTCGTCAGCCTACGGATCTCCGGTCCGGAAAGGGAGCTGGGGATAGAAAAGAGGCAAAAGGGAGGACACCACGAGCAAGATGCATCTCCTCCTTCCAAAATATCCCAGAGGAAGGGGAATTCTCACATCTACCCCAGAGCACACCGAGTGGAGAAGGTGAGCGCTGGTTATTCTGAATCCCACTGTCCCTTTTCTTCCCCAAAACACTTGAAGAAATCTGGGTTTATTCTGCTGCACGTTGAGATCTGAACACGAAGACATTTCTCAAAGGCAAGATAAATATCTCCATGCCCAGCTATGGATAGCAGGATATTCCTACACTCTCAAGCTGGAAATCTTTCCCTGGAGCATGAAAACCAAATCAGGCAAGTGAGAGGGATTAGTTTTGCAAGTTGGCTGTCCTTTGTAAAATGAGAGAGATTATTTCAGGGAGCAATTCCCAGTCAAACCCTGACATGGGCACTCTGGATCACCTGAGAGAAGCCTGTTTTTCTCCAAGAATTCCAGGCTGGTCTGAGAGGATCAGGCAGCAATGTTGGCTGCCTATGATTAGGTACAAAGAACACTCCTCACCACACCTGTTGTTATTTCCCAGTGCGCTAAAAGTGGGCATTTTCAGCTTCCCAGCAACATCAGCTGCTGCAGAGAAATCTGTAAAATTCGTGCCACCAGTTTGGAGACAGAACTTCACGTAGTGAAGACCTCTCTTTCTAAAAGGATAGTACCATATGGCCCAGCATGCCAGATCGAAGCTATAGGAACTTATATAAGCTCCTGCTGCTGCTGAACACCACACAGACTCAGTCTAACTAAGGAACAGCATTTTGTTCAGAAAGAATTTGCCTGGATACCTGACTGGCACTAATTTTCACAGAAATGAGGAGAATTGAGGTTAGTGAGGACTCCCATTTGTCATGAACTTAGCACATCTTTTAGTAGAAAAAAAAATTATCCTCTTTGCTCAGAAACCCCCAAGCGAACAAATTTAAACTCCTGCGGGTGCAGCTTTTTCTGAATTTGTCAGCAGCAGTTCCTCAATTATTATGAATAAGTAAGGAGGGAATGATTAATCTGTGAATCAAATTTGGACATTAATCCCCATCTCCTAGGCAGGAAATGTTTGTTGGTTTGGTTTGGGGGTCTTTTGTTAAATTGAATTGATAATGATCACAGAATCATGGAATCTCAGCATGGTTTGGGCTGGGACGGACCTTAAAAATGATCTCATTCCAAACCCCTGCCATGGCAGGGACACCTCCCACTGTCCCAGGCTGTTCCAAGCCCCAGTGTCCAACCTGGCCTTGGGCACTGCCAGGGATCCAGGGGCAGCCCCAGCTGCTCTGGGAATTCCATTCCAAGGCCTCCCCACCCTCACAGTAAATATATCTATACACTATAAGGTATTTGGTATTCCTGACTAAAATGGGCATCCATTTTCTGACTCTACTTTGTCTTTTCATGCTGATTCTGCCTTTTTTGTACATTTGATCTTGAATAAAAAGCAAAGCCAAAGAAGGGTTTGAATCTACAGGCTGCATGCCAAATAATCAAGCAGCGCTGGGGAGTGCCCTTGACCACATTGCTGGAGGTGACCTCGGCTCTTGCAAACCTGTGTGAACATCTGGAGAAACATCTGGAGAAGCAGGAATAGAGGAGTGCATCTAACTAATCCTGAGGGAACTGGGGGGGCTCAGTTGGAGCAGAGGAGGCTCAGGGGCCCTCATTGCTCTGCACAGCTCCTGACAGGAGGGGCACTGAGGGGATTCGGGCTCTGCTGCCATGTCCCAAGGGAAAGGAGGAGAGGAAATGGCCTCAAATCGCACCTGGGGAGGGGCAGGTTGGAGATTGGGAAAGAAAATGTCCCTGGCAGAGTGGGCAGGCCTTGGGATGAGCTGCCCAGGGAGGTGGTGCAGTCCCTGTGTGTGGGAGCGTTCAGGAGGAGTCTGGATGTGGCTTTGGGGACAGGGTTTGGGGTGATGCTGCTGCTGCTGGGGTGGCACTGGGTGATCCTGAAGAGCTTTTCCAACCTTGATGATTCTGGGATTCTGTGACTGATCCTTTGCAAACATTTCCCAGTCTCTGGTTTGCTTCCCAGTTTGTTTCCCATGAATGTTTCAGGAGCCTCCAGAGCTCCAGACCCTGACAGAGGCGGTGCCTGTGGAGGCTGACATGGGGACAACTGCTGCCTGTCCCCTTTCCTCTTGCACTGGCCACGCTTTTGTGGGTGTTCCCAGATCAGCTCTGTGGAGATACCCCCATCCAGCAGAATTTTCTTGATTTTGCCCCCACATCCAGAGGGTGCAGCCGTTTCCTGGGCAGGTTCAGCCTACAGAGTGCAGTGGCTCTGTGGAACTGGGCAGCCTGAGCTCCGTGCTCTGTTATGGGACAGGACACTGCTTTTCCCTGCCAGCAACATCACCCCAGTGTCCTCTCACTGCTGGGCACACACAGAGCCAGCCAAATTTCCTTCCAAGGGCAGAGCCCCTCTGCAGCAGCATCTGTGCTGTTTTGAGGCACACAGGGGTTATTTTTTCTTGTTAAATGTCCTTATGAATTGAACCTGTCCAAGATGTGTCGACCAGAGCTTTGAGGCAGTGCTGGTGCTCTGTTTTTCACAGGGTTTTTTTCTGTAGGATCATGCCTTTACTTCCTCTGTGTCCACAGTGTCCTTCTCATGGTTTCTAATGAGAATTTGACAGGTAACTCAAAATTTCAGCTGCGTTGTACCCTTTGGCTGCAAAACACAGCCCAGCAAAGCTCATGACCTGCTCTTACCCTCAGGCCATGGGGATAAACATTCCCAAGGACCAGCCAAGCCAAGTCCTGCCCAGCTGCAGCTGCTGAGCTGGTCTCTGCAGGACAAGGAAGATTCCAGCACAGCTTTAGTCACCAGCCCATGTATGATTTGTCATCTTGTCCCAAACCCTTTTTTCTGCTGGCAGGTCTCAAAATTGCAGCTGTAAGACAACTGGCAAAGCTCAGGCTTCACTTGAAACCATCATCTGTTAATTTATTATTTTTGTTGAGATGCAGCTGCCGTGTGACCACTCCTGGGGGGTAGGAACCACTGCTGGAGGTAGTTCAGCAACTTCTGGTGCACTTGACTTTGCATAAGTGGGACTGTTCCTCATCCCTTCTCTGCTGCTGCAGCTGATCTTCATGTCCCCAGTTCCCAAATGTCTTTTGTCATTCTCTCCTTCTGTCCCTCTGCACATTGAGGGGGAGGGAAGTTCACCCAGAGGGTGATGAGGTAATCTTGCTCCTCTGCAGAGGTGCTCAGCTCCGAACAAATAAGACAAAATTGCAAAGGTCTAGAGATGGTCAGCAATTGGAGAGTCCTGAACCAAGGGCAGGGATAACACTGACGGGTTTTTGGCCAGGGGTGTGGTGCCAGGTGCTGATCTGTGATCTTTTGGGGACAGTCTCCATCTCCTGATCCCGTGGAGCTGACAGTTCACAGGGGAGAGGAGCTGCAGCTTCTTGCAGGTCCCAGTCGAGGACGGGACCCTGCTCGGCCAGCAGGAGGGAACCCATGAGCTGTCTGCATTTAACAAAACTGCCTTGGAAGCACCAGAAGCCTGGCTTCAGATGTGTGCCCTGTTCCCCTGTGTGTGTGGATGCATTGTCCCTGCTGTCCCCCCTGCTGTCCCCTCCGCTGTCCCCTCCGCTGTCTCCTCGTGTTGCCGGTGGCGTGGGCTGGACCAGCTGACCACCAGGGNGAGGGACAAAGGGACAGGGAGCAATCGGGAAGGAGGAAGGGAGGAGAGAGGGAGATACGAAAATGCCATTATGAACTGAGGGACAGGGGGAGCTCGACCCCTCTCTGGGGCAAGCTACCCTCGACTCTACCCCAGGGGGGTTTTATTCTCTAGGTCTCCACAAATTCCTCGGGGGAAGAAACTCTCTGGGCTTGAACCACCGCTACATCCTCCACCCTTCACCCCTGGGACTTTGCCAGTGGAGCCCAAGGCGGCCAAGGAGAGCTGAGTGCTGGGGCTGGCTGCCACCGCTCCCTGCTCTCTTTCAAGCCCAGCTGGATCCCTTTACTCTCCCTCCCTCCCTGCACCTCTCATCCCAACATTTGCCCTCTGCTCAGAAGCCACAACGAGGAGAGCTGCACACAAGTCCACAGCGCTCTGGGAATTTGTTTTCCCTCAGTGCCAGAGGACTGTAAAGCAGCACCAGGGACAGGCTGCAGACTGATTTCCTTTGGAGTAATGTGCCTGTGTATCAGAAATTCTACTTTTGAAGCTGGGTATTAGGGCTGTGAATGTGGCTGCTCCCTCCTCATTCCCCACCTCCCTGCAGCTCTGTGCCTTGTCACAGTGGGACGTGGCATTAATCACTGCTGTACTTCACCTGGAGCCTCATTTAATAGGGTTTTGTTGAGTAAGTCAGAAAGCAAAATCCAGGTAGCTTTCCAATTACAAAACGCCTCAGTGATGTGCATCCCAGCTTAGCGAGCGTGCTCTTGTCTTCCTTCCTTCCCTCTTTTTTGTTTTTTTTAAGTTTTTTTTTAGCAAGGCCTTTGGGTTTTTCACAGCACTTAATTTGCCTTCATCAAGAGAGATGTTAATTGTCGGTAATCATTGCTTGTCCACATGAATGAGCAAGGAGAACCGCACTATGCTGCTGAGGAGCCTGTGGGCTTGGCAGAAAAACTCTAGAAATCGCTTACTGAGGAGAGAAGAGCTCAAGGTGCTGCAGTATTTGGGTTGTTTCCATTCCCTCATTTATCGGAAATGTTTACTGAGCACGGCCATGCCTGTCTTGGAGGCTGGAACCAGTTAATTTTCATCTCTTAACTCTCATTCCTGCAATTCTCTGCTGGACTCACAAATTGCAACACCAGGAAAGCAAAGTGGTGTTCACTGGTTCCGTCAAGTTCAGATTTTGTGTGGTTGGG
>VZTX01004882.1:276025-326120 GCA_013400915.1 Pardalotus punctatus | reverse complement strand
TGTAATTTCTTCTAGAGTAGTGTTTTCCTTTCTAGACAGATGCAGCAAACTAGAAAATTGTGTTAATGAAAAAGTCAGAATTCACTCTTTTTCATAGCACGGGCATGGCAAAAAATGTATTGTCACATGTTCTTGTCTTGTGTGTTACAGATCTGAACACATCACAGACCCAGAGTGCCCAAACAAGCATTCCAAACCGGGGATCCATCCAGTCACCACAACCAGATGAGCTGCTGCTGAACCACCAGCCTGAGAGCCTGCAGGATGCAGAAAGTGGAGCCAGAGTAGAGGAGGAGATTGTTTACCTCTGATGACTTGTTTTCTAATCTCAGTAGCACTTTGGAAAGATAACTGTGTTTGCTCTTCTAAATCTCTGTAGTTGTTCTCTGTGTGACCATCTGGTTTTAAGGGTAGTATAATATTCAGTGCAAAATTTCCCCTGTGATAAATATAGCAAGCAAGTTATTTTGAAGCCTTTGTTGTATAATCTTTAATTTATGACATGATTTCAAATGCTTTGCAAGAAGCAATGAGTAGCAGAGGAGACATAACATTTTGAAATTGTAAAGATGCCACCAAGAACCGTGAAAGCTAGTGTTGATTTTCTCAAGTCCTCTTTTTACAAGAATGAGCTAAGAGAGATGAGCCTGCTACTTGAGATTTCACAGTGTGTGTCAGTAACCTTCTAGCAGTTGTGATATAACATTAGAAGACAGTAATGTAAGAATGATGGCTATAGTCTTTGCTGAAATGTGCTATATACCCTTAGCTGTTAGGTCATTTTCCTTATCTTCTAGCTCAGGAACTGCTCAGAAGGGGATGTTTTTTATGATCTGAGCATAATTGCATAATTGTAAGTGTTTTTTCATGTCCCAAAGCCTATCATAATTTTGGTACTACTGCCAGTTTCTGTGCAGAGATGCCCTGAATCAGTTTGTTATTATAACTGTACCTCATTTCAGTAAGTGTCCTTACACACTAAAATTTACCAGATGAAACCATCTCACTGGTCAAAAGAAAAGAAAAGGGGGAAATAGTAGGCTTCAGTTAAATGAACCCTTCTGAAACTCCACTGCTTTCCCCTGTAGAAGTCAGATAGCTTTCTGCTTTCAGGTTCATGGGATTCTCTGTGTGTTAGGCAGTAAGAAACCAGGACCTGTTTTGTGGCTTTTTGTGTTTCTGAAAAATTTATATGCTTCTGTCAAATCAAATAAATGTTCTGTGCATTTCTGCAAAACTGTAACTTTGATTCATTGTCAGACTCTCCAAAGAAATAAGAAAACAGGAGGAAAAGAAAATTCTCCAGGCCTTGTTTGCATTGAGCTGTGCTGCAGATGTGTGGTCCTGGTCCAGTGTAGCCAATGCTGTGCTCTGTGCTTCTCAGCTGGCAAAATCAGGGAGGTGAGCATTGCTGCTTAGCACGGCAGGTGGGATTGGCAGAGGTGCAACAGGAATGCAGCTGCAAAGCTCCTGTGCAGGGCTGCTCCACATCTGCCCAGCTCACGGGGCAGAGGAGCCCAGGATTGCTCCTGCCCATTTGTCTGGGTAAGCCCCAGGTGTCAACAGTTTCCATATCGCCCTGAGCCTTGTGCAACATCTTTTGCAGGGCCCAGAGTTTTAGATGTGCATGTTTTGTCAGCAAGGGTTTCCTGATGAAAGGGAAGCAAGGGAAGATTG
This sequence comes from Pardalotus punctatus, assembly GCA_013400915.1. NCBI lineage: Eukaryota > Metazoa > Chordata > Aves > Passeriformes > Pardalotidae > Pardalotus > Pardalotus punctatus. The sequence goes on along the minus strand of VZTX01004882.1, from coordinate 324,443 downwards.
TCTTCCAGGGGCTGGTGTGCCGTGGGGAATACTCTAAAGCAGAGCTTTCTGAACTGCATCTTAGTGGACTACCAGAATAGTTATTCAGTTGGTATTTTGAGCAAACAACCGAGCACCTGACTTGATGAGCAGAATACGATTGTCATCTGTATTAACTGGTGTACAAATGTCAGCAGGGGAAGGCTGAGCCTGCAGATGTGGTTTCCAGGGTCCATGTTCAGCCTTTAAGACTCCTGCTAACCTGACAGCACTTTTAAAATATGTCTCTTTATAAGGGAAAAAAAACCCCAAATCCTTTTAGAATTTTTAGAATTGTTTTACCTTCTCTACTTTTCACAATTAGACTAAAATTTAAATGTGGATCTAACTTTTCTTAAGGGTCCTGCAATAAACACAGCCTCTCTGAACAATATTCTGGCAAATTTCTAAGTAGCCAGACTAATTTCTTGGGATGCTGTATGTCCCAAGATATGTGCCTTGCTCAGGGACCCATGGGAAACTGAGAAAAAATGAGCAGTTTTCTCCACTGTTACTCTCTCTGCATTTTATTATGTCTTGGCTGAAACATCTGGTACTGGTTACTGTCAAATTCAAGCTGCTGGATGGATAGCTGCTGTCCCAGTTTGGTGTGGGAATTCCCATGTAAGCATCTTGCCACTGGGAGAGGAAGAGAGGATACTGCTTCTCTCATCAGTTTTAATTGAGGGGCTGGGAGCAGAAAAGCAGCTGGCCCAGACTTCAGCCATTGCGTGAATTCTTTAAGTCCCTTAAAATCAGGCAGCATCTTATTTTGCTCACCTGTGTTTACAGTAAAACTTCTGGCATTTCAGAAAGGCAAAGCAGGAAACAGGTGGCCTCTAGATTTAGGTATTTTAATTGTAGAAAATGTTTAAAGTATAGGCCAGTATGGTCTCAGCAGGTGTTATTTATAACAAGATGTATTATGCACACCTGAACTCTGTCTATTATTTAGACATTTCTTAATACTTAGCAGAATTTAAACGTAGCCCCAGTGAGACTCAGCTATTTTAGCAGTCTGTGTTTTTCAGTTATTGTCAAACATATATTAATGCTGCATCTTCTTTTTTAATTAGAAAAATATATTCAGAAATTCTCTTCACCTTTTTTAATATTATTTTGAAGTGGGCTTATTTGCAAAGTCTGTTGTTTTTCACATATCCCATATATTGTGTTTTCTTTTTGCTATGCTTCTCAAGGCATCTTGCATCTGAAGGCTCAGAATCTAATCATTAATTTCAGTGTTTAAATTAAAGGAGCTGTTGCTGTGCTACAAATATCCATGGCACCAGGATGAGCTTTCTATTTGTTTTTCTTTCTTTTTCACTTTTTTCTCCATCTTTTTTAAAAGAAGGGATTTCTTTATTGTAATACCTAGATTTTTCTCCTTAATGTTGTTGTATGCTAATAAAGTTGTCATATCAAGCAACTTTGAGAGACTTTCAAGGGAAACTTGCAACAAATCTTTTTTTGTTGCAAATAAAAGTCTATTGTAATGGTACAGAAGAAATTAATGAAGAGCTTTAGCTTACAGTATAGTGGATGCAGACCCTTGGACTTGTGCATTCAGCCATTTGTACAATGACAACAAAATAGAGCAAATTCTTCGCTTGGATGCTGTTTGAGTATTAAGGTAAACAACACAGCTGCATTTCTAAGAGATTTTTCACAAAGATCATCCATGTTATTTTCAAATTACTAAATTAAATACAGATCAGTCTATCAGCAAAACTCCCCAAAGTTTGTTTATTGAAATGATTGAAAAAAACATCTGTTAATGTTTTCCATGTAAGGAACACAAATCATTTTACTTAGAGGGCCCTGTTAGCTACATTAATTTATATGCCACCCACTTAGTTTAAAAAAGTGAGTAAGATTTTTTGCTACTTCTTAATCAAGTAGGTGCAAATTTTATAGTAATGTGCCATATTGCTGCTAAAAACATTTTTGTCATGTGATGGTGTTCATTTAAAATTAAAACAAAGAGACTGTGCTGTGTTAAGTAATATGTACAATTTGCTCAAGCTGAAATTTGAAAGCAATGGGAAGTTGCAGATGAGGCAGTTTTCCTTATGCATTTGATGCCAAAGTGGGGAAATCGTGTGACTGTTTGGATACCTTCTAATGAATATTCTGTTTGACAAGAATTCCAACCCCAAACCCTTCCCATCCAAAACCTTCACTGTGCCCAGTTTATATTAAAGAAGTAGAAACAGCATAGGTTGTGGGGTATTAGCATACTGAAACAGGTTGGGTGTTTATCTTTCTTACAGAATTGTGGAATTGCAGTTGTTTTCTGCCTTTTTTCCAAGGCAAATGGATATATTTGTTGTTTTCTCATCCCTTCTGAAGATTTGAATGTAGAAGCACTGCAGAAGTAGCTAAGAGTATTCTTTATAATCTTAGTCATAAGGGCAGCTACATGTTTGCCTCCAAAAAGATTTTTCTGTCTTGCTGCAAAATTTTGAGATAAGACTGTGAGGATGGCCTGAATTCAATGGCTTGAATTTTGCATAAAGGCTCCCTTTGGCAGCCTGATGTCAAAAAGCGTTTCATTTCTTCAACATAAAGGAAAACCCTCAAAGGATAACCATGCTGGCATTATTCTAAAGTGTACTTTCTCATCAATCCAGCCTGTTGCTCTGAAAAAGTGCCTCAGAAAATAATCTACTAGGCTTCTACTCTCAGGAAATCATCAAAGGCTGCAAGGATTGTGGAAAAACTTGCAAAGGTTTTGTGGGCTGTGGAGGTGAAATGATCCAGGTATCTCACCCGGGAACGTCAGTGTTTTCTATTGTCATGCAGAGCAGTGTTGGAAGCAGCTCTGGTCAGATCAGTAGCTGGCTCCTAAATTCCCAGACCGCTATGTTTCTTTTCCCATGGATCATCAGTGCTGACCTTTCTTCGTCTTCTCCTCACTCAGTCTCAGGCTCAGATCAGGATGTTGCCACCTCTTACATGGAAGGGTTCTACCGCAAGGAGGTCTGCAGCACCTCCCAAATACTGAGTTTGAGTCTTGAAATATCCTGGGTAGAGATGTGGAGAAAAGAAATGTGAAAAATGTGCCCTGGGTGTAGAGAAGGTGGGAAGAGTGTCCCCTCTAATTCAATGTTTCTAAGCTCCTTCATGGGACAAGCTTTTTTATTCAGAGAAAAAAAGTTTATTTATCACACTACTTATTATTTGTTTGACTGATAATTTGAGAACTGGTTAGATGTCACATTTTTTAATTCCAGCACCAGAGAGAGCAAGCACCAGATATTTATGAAAGGGACAGTGAAGTATACAATTAAAAAAAAAAAAAATTCCCCTGTGGAGGCTTAACAGACCCAAGGGAAAATTTCTTATCAGATTTCTGTAAAACTGCCAAGCCATACTACGAGAGCTATGCAGAGGCATGAACCTTCCACTCATCCAGGTTGCCACTGCTGATAACACAGACCTGCATGGATAAATAATTGCATGAACTGAAGACAGATCAGTGTGAGCTCTGGCCCTCTCTGCAAGTGAACAAACAGGACAGGATGTCTGCATTGCCTGTGTCCAGCTCATTGAAGATGCTCAGGCCAAGCTGTGAACCTGTGTGTGCTCCTTTTGAGTAGTGCAAGAAACCTGACAAACTGGCGTTTCTCCTGGTTAAAGTAAGTAATGTCTCATCTGAAATGAAAACTTTCCCCATTTCCTTCATGCACACGGTTGTCCTAGCATTGCTGAATGAATGCTAAAACAAGACATTATAGGTCAATTCCAGACGCAGAGCAGTCAAGAGGACAAAAATAACTTTAATAGTGCTGACTGAGCATCTGCTTTCAGTCAGTGGAGGGTAACTGTTCTTATCCTCTAGGATTCCTCTCCATCTTTTAATTAAGGAACAAGTTTTCAGAGTGACATGCTGAAATTGTCAATGAAAAGGAAAACTTTATGAGTGAAATTGTCTCTCTGCTGCTGTTGCTTTCCTTCACAAAGTCCCACATGACCAGATTTGGTCTGATTTTAAACCCATGTCCAGCCATCAGGTAAACTGACCAGATGGCAGAGGCTTCAGAAAATTATCTCCAAGTTCCTGATTGCATAGTATCAAAACAGCTTGTACCTGAGTCACGGCTAGACTATGACAATGTTGCAGGTAGAGGAAAGACTTTGAGGATGCAAAACTAAAATGTGATCTCCTTTGAAGCATACATCTAATTAATTGTTTACTTTGAGATCTGGCAGTGCTCCTTGGATGCCCTACCAAGAGAAAAAGCTGGCACAGAACTATATCTGTAAGACTCCCTTCCTTCTTTCAGAGTTCAAAAATGCTATCCTGCCATGGAAATTATGTTCTTTCCTCAGCTGACCTTCATTTGATGTTTAGGCTACAGCCATGCGAAATGTCTGGGCAGTAAGTCATGAGCCTGTAGAAAATCCTGCTATTCAGTGCTGTGAAAGATGTCTTGAACACATTAGACTACCTTCCAGTTGCTGCCCAAGGCTTTCTGTAGGAAGATTTATCACAATAATTCTCCTTAGGTTTAAGTTCTCCGTAAACATCTACAGCTCCAGACTAGCGGGTGTGGTCGGTATTTTTCTGTGTCTGGCAGTGCAGAACTTGTTAACATGAAGTGAAACTCATGGGTACAGGAGGCAAAGAGTGCTTGTGGCTGATCCGTGATGATTCCCTCAGAAAATACAGATGGTTGTTAATGTGTCAGGTAAGCTACAAGACATATTCCTCTGGATCGCCCTTAAGAGGAACAGTGGATGCCAAAGGAAGGGTCCCAGCTCTGGGGCTTGCACATGGATATCAGTTGAATGGTGCTGGCAGCTTGATAATCTGGAAAACCTGGCTGTGGGAGGACCAAGACATTTGGTGTCTCTGCAGCTGACACCACAGGTCATGTTGGGAGCTGACTGCAAGTTCAACCCTGCTTTGCCACACAGGAGAGTGGTGCACTGGGGCAACCTGTGCATCAGTCAGGTCACCCCCTGTCTGGCTCTCATTCCTTTGGTGCCTGTCTTGAAGTTGGATGGCTGTGTGCAGGCTGTGAGAGATGGCTTGGAACCTTGGGAGGCCTCTCTTGGCATATAAATGTTGAGCACTGAAGGATATTTCACACAAAGTAATTATTGACAGAAGGTTGGGTGCATCAGCTGTTTAACTAGAAATCACAATTTGCACAGCAGAAGTTCAATTTCTAATCCTGACTCCAGCTGTTTTCATTTAATTTACAGCATAATTCTTCAAAGGGATCAGGATAACAACTTTCAAGGACAAGATATCAATCACTAAAAGGAGGGGGAAAAGTTTAGTTTATTGGTAAATGATGGGTTACTTCTGCTTGTCCTGCAGGCAGGACTGCGTTGGAGTCTCATGAACCAAAACCCCCATGAGATGGCAGGGACTCCAAAATACTTCTCGAGTACACTGATCATGTATAACAGAGCATAGTTTGCAGACACCACACTCAAAATACTCTATTTTTCTGGGAAATTTGGAGTTCAGAACACCTGGACAATTGAAATTCACCTTCAGAATGCAGTCCTTCCATCTATAATTTCAATTAAATAGAAGTCAACTATGCTTACCACTTAATTTCACAGATGCCTTCTGATAAGCAGAAACATTTCCCTAAACGTTGGTCAAATGTTTCCAACGTATTATTTCTGCCACTTCCATCAGCAGCTCTGGGGTAATTACGGACATGGGCCTGAACATAAAAGGGATGTCAGATATTTGGAACATGCAGACCTGGATCCAAGCTTGACAGACTCAGACAAAATGCTTCACTTCCCCGAAAAGTCAGATTATGAACTGTCAGACAAAATAATAGGAACTGAAAAATAAGTGATTGTGGAAATAAGCAGCACAAGCATTACTGGAAACTGCTTCTTTTGTACAGTGTTCTGGGAGTCACTGACAAAAAAACTGTATAGATATTCTGTGAAATTACATTATTATAACAATAATGTGTTATTATTTGGTTAGGCATTTTGGTAATGTTGGTTTAGTGTATAATTAAACTACTGGGTAGCTCTAGTGATGAAAGTAAAGCTGAATAAGATGGATGGACTGGGATATAAAATTTTATGGCCAGGTAGCAGGAAGTATTTTCATAGATCAAGAACCCATAGCTGGCAGAGAGGGTGAATGAGATTACCTTTCTAATATCCTGGAGATTAGAAGACCTGGAGGGTTTTGCCTCCCTCTGTCCACTGCTGTGCCATGATTGCCTCCCCCAGCACAAAATCAGGATGCTCTGGGCCCTTTGCAGTAGGCATCCAGCCAGGGCTTGTCTCCCCAAGAGCCTAGATGTAAGGGTGTAGGGAGCTCACAGACATGCCCCGTGCTGGTGAGGATGCTTTACCATGCTGCCATCAACCCCTCCATGCTCAAAGAGGGATTTTACTCAGTATTGCAGAGAAACTATGCACTACACATATCACACAATCAGACTCTCATATATTTGGTGCTCTCTTTCATGTTGCCATGTAATGAGAGACAATTGACAAGGACATGAAGTACTGCCTTCTGAAACGCAACATCTCTGTGAAAATTCAAAGTGTGTTCAAATTTTTGCAAAGAAATAAGGGTCAAGTATGGTTATAATAATTAACAACATGTGTGTTGTTTAATCTTCAAAGCAAGCTTTACCTTTAGACATCCATAATTTACTCAGTAAATATTGTTCTTCTTACTTCAAAAGGAAGTAATAATTAGATTATCCCTGGACTCAGATGAACATTTAATTTGTGCATACTTTCAGACCAACATAGTTGTCTGCATACAATAGCAAAATAATTCTTTTTAACTCTGCTGTCAGTGTTTATACAGTTGTAATTTAATACCCAGAGGAAAGATACGCCAGTGTAAGAAATGCAAACACTCAGAGGTTTTCCAAGCTGATATGCCCTCCATCCACTTGTCACTGGTGCATAGTCACAGCCTAAACCTGCCTGCTCCTGCCTCCTTCCCATCCACTGTTTTATCAAAATCCCTACTTCAGTCAATTGTCGTGGGAGGTTCTTTGGAGGTTTTAGCTGTTTACTTGGTTGGTTGTTGTTTTTTGGTTTTGATTTGGCTTATTTTAGGCTTTTTTTAAAGTGTTTTTTTATTTTTAACACCCTTCTCTAGCCCCACCAAGGGAGCCTGGTTTAGACATGCAGGGGTGCTGTGCTGGCTCATTCCCACACCTGTCCCCGAGGAAAAGGCTAACTGGGCATGTGTGAGGTGGAAAACAGCTGAGATAGCAGTGCTTCCTGCTTTGAAGCTGCCTAAGAGGATTTGTCTAAACAGCCTCCCAGTGCCGTGCTGGCTATGGGAAAAGCTGGCTTGGCAATGGTTCGTAACTGACCTTCAGCCATCAGGACTACTTTGACTGGATGGGGCTGAGACAAGCTCTTAATTCCTGGCACCGTCATGGTGGAGAAATCCAATCCAGCGTCTCCTTCAGTGTAGCTAGATAAAAAAGAAAACTGAGAATGGGGGCCCCTTGCCCACACGATAACTGAAAAATTAGTCCTTCCATTAGCTGAAGTAGCCTCTCTTACTCCAGCCTCCATTAACATCTAAATGATGGGGATCATGCCTTGCCAAAACATGTGTTTGGAATCTAAGCTGACAAGATAAGAGGACTAGTGAGATAGGAAATACACCAAGGAAATTCTTTTTTGCTGGTAAGATTTTCATAATTACCTTTATGATAAGAGTTGCAGGTTCAGCACTGCAAAATATTCTTATTCATTTTTTGAAGCCTGAAAGTTTCTTTTAAACATAAAAAAGTGGTAATGGACTGCTTTCTAGGCTTTGGAAATGAGTGTGTCTGCTTTAATGTGACTTAGCTCAAATACTACTATACATTTTAATGAGGTAATGTATGAGGAGGGGTCAAGTAGAGCAAGGACTCATTCTGTTCACATCAACACTGACACTACTTTGCTAACACAGTAGTAGTTCTGCAGCTGTAATTTGAATAAATTACGTAATACATTTGAATTTGATTAAAATATGTAATGTAAAATGCTCTATTGAATATTCCAAATCAGGGTAGTCTGTTGAGCACTGTTGCCATGGGGACTGTGTGAAGGTTGGATTAATTAAGGCTTGAGCAGATGCTGTGGAGCATGTAGTGTCATTTGTGCTTTCTGCTTGTAATTAACGTGCACGTGCGCAGGGTGAGAAACAAAGGAAGAGAGAGATACCTTAATTTGTGTGTGACAGCTTTCCAAGTAAAATGAATTATTGGTATATGAAAAGTGATACCTCTACATGTGCTAAAAATACAGATTAAAAAACAAAGGAAAAAAGGGATTATCAAAATCAGCATCTAGCTGTGTCACTATCTTTAGTATGAGAAAGCCAGAATCAATAACACAAACTTCCCTCCTTCTTACTACAAGATTTGGGAATTCAAATAGTCAGTTCACCTGTGAAATAGGTGAAAATTAAACAATATCTTCTAATGTTAGCCTATAAAGCTAAAACAGATCATAGATTTGAGGGGTATTTTTATGCAAACACAATTTTATGCATGCAAAGAGAGAGTGGATTGCTTATTCTATGAGTGTGTATGAAAAATTTGGCCTCCATTCTGGTTTACTGAAGTCTGTTGGGTACTGCTGAGCTCAAAGGAAGCAGTGAAGTGCAATTTAAAATCACTTTCCCTGTGCTCAATAGGCATTTGCTCTGTTGTTATAACAGGGTTTGAAATTTTTAAGACAGTGTTAAATCTTTTCTGCTTTGCCTGATGGTGAGAGAGCAGTGCCCAGTTCTCTACCAGCACTTCAGCAGATGCCCTGAGTGTCACAGGGAAGGATTTTTGGGTATAAAAGACCCCACATAGGAGAAAAACCCTCCAAAGAGGGGGCTGAATGTGGTGGTGGGCATCTGCTCTTCCACTGACATTCTTGTTCTCTCTCCACATTTGCATGGGGACATGGAGAGTCCAAATTTTTCAAAGCCTCATTCAAAAACAAGAGAGAATAAAAAATTCATAACATATCCTATGAAAAAGTATTATATTAATTTTTTCTTTTTAGCCTTTAGAAGTGGGAATACATTACCTCAGAGGAGCCACAGTCATTGTGTGACTACCTGGTGGCACTGGACTCACAGCTGCTAGAAAAAGAAAGGAAAAATTGCTAACTGTGTTTTCTATGAGTATTCAATTGAAAAGAGTTCAGCTTCTCAAAACTGCACACATTTCATGCAGTGGAAGAAAAGGCACCACAGCGTTTCCAAGTGAAATTTTGCAGTAGCCAAACAGCTCCATGTTTTAGGAAGACAAGTTTCCAGCCTTTCATGATTAGAAGATGGGTTCCTACCATTCCTACTAGTAAGAAAAAACTAGGAATTTTCATCTAAATAGGTAGAGGGCAAAAGCAAGGATATTAACTTGCTGAGTGCTATTAAATTAAGTATTTCTGTAACACAGTTCTCATCCTGGCTCCTATTTTAAAAAATCCTTTTCTAAGCACTCTTGGCAAAATTTCATACCTGAGCCTGCTGCTCTTATAGCAGTCAGGAACTTGAAATACTTCTTTTTTGAAATAGAATTATTTGTAGTGTAAAACACTCTGAATTGCCTATGTGACCAGGGAATGAAAAGTGATGGATGTTTTTTCTACAGATTGTGAGCAAAAACAGTCAGTCTAACGAATGCTGAAGTGTGTCTCTTTCCCAGGTGCTCAATCCTCTCTCTCTCTCTCTCCAATTTGCCTGCTAAATCTGCTGCATTTTCCTCTCATTTCTTAATGTTTAAGGATTATCTCATATGCTCTCTTGGGAAATGTGGCTTCCTTAGGGTTATGGAAGCAGTTAGAAAAGATTGCAGCCTGCTTTTTGTATGAGTCTGGATTTATTTCTGTTTTTCTTTTTGCTAAAGAGAGACTTGCTTGCTTTTGCTTTGATTTAGAAAACATTTTTTTTTCTTTGTTCCCCCCCGCCCCCACCCCAGAAAGAAAAGTATAGTCTGATCCACAATGTGAAAACATAAATGTTTGAGAGAAAGTTGAAAAATCCACAGAAATGGCTGGGCAGTTTTGATCAAATGAACATGCTTAAATTAAACATAGACATCCTTTTATGTGGAAAGGACTGGAATAGACCGGAGGTGTTGGTTCAGTTATCATGTCACTAGGAAAATAAGAAGATAAATGAACCATCTCAGAAAAATGTCCTCAGATTTGTGATTAAATCCAAGTGAATTCAGTTCAAGTAAATTTACACTTGTCTCTGCCCCAGCTCTGAACCTTTAAGCAAATGAAATTTGTACTATCTCTACAAGTACATGTAGACTTGTCTCTTTAGAGACATAGAACAGATTAATCCAGAATATACTTTCTGGATCCAGGCTTTCCTTATATGAATAATTTCTGAACACATGTATTTAGTTACCACCTACTTGACCTCAATGAAAATTTAGGTGTTTCTCAGTTTTAGGTAGATTTCCAAATACAATATTTCCCTACTCCCAGCTCCCAGGCTCTGAGGTTTTGTCTGTTGTTGGCTGATCTTACAGATACTTACCATCCTTTCTGTAAAGCACTATTTTTCCCTTTCATTAGTAATACATGGTGGTATGCTGTTATGTTTTTATAATATTGCAGGAAAGTTTTCCTAGAGTTAATTATTAGATCACCCTCACATATTTTTCTTCCTTCCTGGCCTTCAAATTAGTCTGTATTTTCCCTGAGGTCCTTATTTGTCTGTCTTCCTTAATGAAACAATAACTGAATGATAAATCTTGAAATTATTTATATCTGAAGATTCTTGGAATATACCTACACCAACCTTTAAAAGGCCTTAATCTAGGTATAAATCAAATAGCCAGGAAACCAGACAAAATATAACTGTGACAGCCTCAAAAGCCATATGTGCCTTGGCAGGGAGGATGACCTGTAGTAAGTGTCATACAGCTGTGTCTGCAGTGTTTGTGGTATCCAATCTACCTGGCTGAAATAGAGCTTGGATATTGGCATTTTGTATCTTACATGTAAAAGAAGCCCAGGGATGTCTCAAGGATTGTTTGGTGCTAAAACTTTTGAACAGGGCAGGGGCAGGCATTCATGTTCTGTAATTATGCCTTAATTTCTTTCCCTGACACTTATCACTGAATTTTTGACTTGACTTGTTTATCAAGGCTTTTGACATGACTTCTGTTACTCCTGAATCAAAATGAACAGGTATTTGTCAATAAAGAAAAATCCAAAATCTTGCATCTGTGCTGAAATAATTCTGAACAGCAGCAGAAATCTGAGAGATCCAGACCCAAGGGACTGGGAGACCCAGGAAGGGAGCAATAGACCCCAGTGGAGCAGCCAGTAGGTCGAGGGAAGCAATTATTTTGCTCCATTTGGTACTCGTGGGGCTATTTTAAGTGTTCTGTGTCCAGACAGGGGACACAGCACAAGACCATCACTGGAAACAGGAGTTCAGGATTCCAAAGAAGATGCAGCAGATGCTGTACAAGGAGAGTCTAAGGTAACCCCAATGGCTTGGTCCATGGAGGACAGGACTGAGCTGGAATCCTGATGCTGCCTTTGCCCGCCTAATGGAAAATATAGAGGGAGGGAGCTAGACTTCTCCCAGAGCTGCCCACTGGAAGGACAGGAGGCAGCAGATGGGAATAGCAGCAAGGGGAATTCCTACTGCATTTAGAAGAAAAACTTCACCAGGGTAGAGAACACATGCTTGAAACAGCTTGTGCAGAGAGGTGGTGGCATCTCTATCCCTAGATATTTTCAAAATATCTGTAGCCAAGAACCTGGATAGCAGGATTTAACCTGGAGTTAGCCTTGCTTTGTGAAGGAGATTGGATCAACTGCTTCTAAAGAACATTTTCCACTAAGATTACTCTAGGATCTTCTGAGAATTATTATTAAATTTAATTTGTCCCATCCCATGTACCACGATATCAAAGCTTTATTGTCTGTATTGTTCTGATACAGCCTTAAGGCTCCATTTTTGGGTTTGACCACCTCCTTCATTCTGATTCTGACTTAGAAGGCATTTAACATATATTTTCTGCTGTGAACAGATAAGTTTTTACTCTCATTTTAAATTACATCCTCTGCAATTACACAGAATTATTTTCTATCAGTAAAATTTTAGCGGTCACTCTTCTTTACCCAAGATTTTATTACACAATCACTGGTCTCTGTAGGGGACAATAAGTAACTGCGTTACCTTAAGTATAATGCCAAAATGGACAGTTGCTTCTCTGGATGTTTTGTTTTGTTTCACCTTCAATTTTGCTAATCTTCTGAAGGCAGTGGATTCAGATGCACTGGAGTATTTTCTCGTAAGATATCCTTTTTGGACTGAAAAATACTAGCCTTGGCTTCACATCCTATCTAGAAATAATACCTAAGGCAACCAAGGATCTGGGACACAATAAACATCAGTCCACATTTTTTCACAGAATAAATTCTTAGCTCAGAATTTGCTGCTGAAAACCTGTGATCTTAACAGGTATTTTTGCGCACAAGCTATGATGCATACTCAAAGCAATTTGTGTCTCTTTTTTATCATTTGAATCCTAGTAATTATTTTCAAAACGGCGTGTTGAATTTCAAGTTTTTTCACCAGCCAGTAGTTTCGGGTTATACAATGTTTTCTTTAAGCTTTTTAAGAAAGAAACAAAGGGGAAAAGTCACATTGTCTTTAATAGGCCCAGTACAAATACCCTTGTGAGCGTTCAGGGAAGTGTCAGCCAGATACACAGTTGTTCCTTTGTTTACCAGGGAATAGAAGTACTAGTGGTGCAAAAGCCATTGCCAGACCACACAAAATGTCATCCACAGGGGTGACAAACACAGTAGGAGTATTTGGTCCTTCTTCCATTGACCTCGATGGGGCAGCCCGGGACTGCTGCCTGCAGCCACAGCCCAGGGGTGAATATCTGCCTCTCAGGAATGGCACAGAGATCCCTAGCTCCCATATGGAGCTGCCAGAAGGGGATGAAATCATGTTATTTAATGACCAGCTGGGCAGTGTGCGAGGAATTAGTTTCTCAAGGAAGTTAAAGAATTTGGTCACTTCTGCTGGAGCCAGTTTAGAAAGACAGACCTTGACAGCTGGATATAGCACTAGCAAAAGGAATGTCTGATCATGCATGCTGAACATTAAGATAGCTTCTGGGGAGAAATTTTTCAGACTCCTCCTGCCACAGTGTGCACCTTCTACACTGGGGTTTAGTGTGTGGATATTAGGAGATTCTGCTAAGGCTCAGGGCATGTGAGCAAAGACTCCAACATTTGGGTATGGCACTGTTCTTATCTGATGGCTTAAGGATAAGCTTTAGGAATGGATGCAACAAATTAGGAAATCATAGGAGAGAGGAGATGACGAGCTTTTTGACAGACAGTGAGCAATAAGCAAAGGTTTTTTGTAAGTCAAATCACCTCTACTATGCTTTGGTATGAAGAGTAGGATCCCAGGGCTGCACTGACCTGAGATGATGTGTTATTTGGCATTTTCAGTATGTTTTTTCACATTAATCATGAAAGTTGGGATTTTTTTTTAGCCTTGCTAAAGGAAGGAGCAAAGGCTAATGGGGGTATGTCCAGCATCTGCCGCATCTGAGGATGATGTACCCATTTGTTCTGTATCTTAAATATCACTGCTTCTTTTGATATTCTAGTATCAGTATCTGTGTGACTTTCCCTTTTGACAGCCAGGAAAAATTATTTGGAAAACAAAAGCACTTACAAACTTTAAAGACTCTTGGGAGTTTGGCCAACATAGCTGCATGCCTCTCCCCTTAAAGCCCAAGTGGACTAAGATGGGAGAAAAAGAGAAAATGGGAACTGGTTTAGTGGTGGTGTATCATTCAACTGTTCATGTGCTAGAAGGAAATACGGGACCTCATGCTTTTTGTCTTTCTGTGGCTGTAGCGAGCCAGGAAGGGTGGGGTCTGCTTTGTTCCTGACTCTACCTGGCCATTCCCTGTGTGACCCTGCTCTCACCAGTGCTGGCTGGCTATGGGAAAAGGGTGTATGATTAACCCAGCTTTAGATTTCAGGGTTACCTGGATGCCTTGCTGGAAAGCCAAATTCTGTGCAGCTGCGGGAACAAGGGAAACTCATTTCCACTCTGTGCTTGAGAGCTGAGGAAGAATTTATTTACTAAGGCAAGTAGTGACAAGGTTCTCAGCAGCACCCATGACTGATCTCAGAGGTCTGGTCATATTCATCACAGAGCAATACAGCCAGCTCTTCCTAGCACTGAGCCGCTGGGAGGCCAGGAATGCTGCAAAAGCAAGGGGCTAGGAAAGTTGTAACAAAGTTCTTGAGGCCATTGAAGGGCTAACAGCCAGGAATTCTTCTATATGGATTTCCCAAGACTCTCCTATCTTCCTGATCACAGCCTAGCTCTTTAGCATGCCAGACTAGAAAATTTTCAGGAAGCACAGAGATAAGGTACACTCTGGGAAACAATGAATTCAAAGTTCTGCAGCTGTGTCCTTTCACAGAAACAGGTGCATTTTACTAATTCAGAGGGAATACATATAAACAAACAGACACCAAAAAAAAGAAATCAGAAAAAATGCAGCCAACATAAAACCTCCTCTACTTCCACTAGCTGCGAGGGTTTTAACCTGCTATTTGTGTAAGAAAGCTGATGCTTTTGACTATAAGCATTCTTCCTTCTGCTGATTCAGATCAGCATTGTAACTGGTCAGCTGGAATTGTTGAGAGAGGGGGTATGAAAATTCAAGTGTATTACTTCCTCTATCTTTCTCTCTCTCCCCCCTTCTCTTTCCCTCTCCACATCTGTATTTTCTTGTCTGAACATATTTCACTGAGCAGATGTGGGACCATTATGCTGTGTGTAAACCTGTAACTCTGCCTCTGACCTCCATGAGTTCATTCCCATCCACATCTCTGGAGCTGAGAGTGAGGTATTTGTCCCAATAATTAGGCACTTCTCAAGCTACCTCTTGTCAGTTCATGTGGAAAACATGGAATAGTAGACTAGTGTCTCTGCTGTAGTACTCTCCCTCCATAGGATAATTGGTGAATTAATCTCAGGCTTTAGAAAAAAAAAATTAATGATTATTGTTTCAGTTTCAGCAGTTTACTTTTGTTGCCTTTGAACTCTTTCAGGAAACAAATACCTTTCTTCTTTATTTTCCTCTGGAGACTGTCAGGAGATCTGCTTTCAGGTGGTTTAGTTAGAAACAAGCCTCTGTTGACAATGTTTAAGGAATGTGATTAATTGCTTGATTTGAGAGTTGCAACATGCCTCCATCTAATACACAGAAAAGCAGGAGTCAGGGATAGGAGTGTGCCCTTTCAGCTGTGGATCTGTTCCTCGGTCCAAAATGAGCGCACATATCCCCTCCTACACCACCCAAAGCTCTAAAATGTGACACTGCAAACAGGCAATTGCTGCCCTGTTTGCGTCCCATCCCCACATCTTTCTCTTGCAGATTTGCCACCTGAACATTTCTGTGCCTTGAAGACTCAGAGCTGTGCCTGCACACTGCATGTCCAGGGGAGGGTGCGCCAGGTGCGTTGCAGCAGCCTTGCCACAAGGAAGTGAACAGCAGCTTAAAAATCCTGTCTTCATGGAGAATAGTCAGGTCCTTGGCTTTTCCAGCTCTGCTGAGAAGCAGTAGGGCAGGTTCAGATTAAGGGCTGTAAATCTGCAGGGGTTCAGGGTTAAACTGAGTAAGCTCATGGTCCTTTACCAGCACCAGGATGTGAGGCTGTGGTTCTGCTTGCAGCTGAGACCACCTGGCTGTGGGATCTTTCTGGTTTCCTAAAGCAGAGCTTAGCACACTCCTACAAACAAGTGCCATGAAAGGAAAGAAGACTAACACCAGCTTGCTCCCATCACCAGGGTCTTTTTAGAGACTAAAAAGTCCTGGAAAATAGGAACAGTAGTTTGATGACCCTGGGACTTTCAGGGCATCTCTTCTGCCACTCTTGCTTTGCTGACACGTGATATTCCTGGTACTCCAGAGGTGGAAGAGACCCTTAGAAAGGATCCTTGATATTTCAGAGGCCTGTTTCCTCCAGGAATCAACTCCCCTCAATCCATAAAAGATTTTCCACACACCGAAGCTGAGTCAAAATTTCTGGGGCGTATGGGCAGAGTTTGAATATTTTCTGACCCATCTGTGTACAGCAGGCATGCATGCCCTGCACCTCGACATTTTCTTTCCACATGGGTGAGCACTTTTTAAATTCATTTATCAGTTTTTCCCCTCTTGTGACAACATGGCAAAATGGCTTAGTGTTTGTGTTTGATTGATGGCCTAGAAAATGAATGGCCAGTTATGATGCTTCTGGGCTAAAACAGATTGTCAGCAGAAACGTCGCTATTCATTTCCATGGAGACCAAGTCTTTGCCATTGACTGAAAGAGAGTGATCAAGCTTTGATCTGGGTCTGGTTGGATACTAGTTTGGTAAGCCAGTTTCCAGCCCCTCAAACCAGGCCAGATTTGTTTCAGCCTGAGGAAGTGTCCCTCTTTGTGCTCCTTTGGAGCTGGGACTGAGTCACAGCATTGTTTTCCAAACGAGAGGAACTCCCAAAGGATATGTATAGATTGAGAAAATGGTAATTCCTTTTTAAAAAAATTGAGAGAGGAACGGTTAGGGGAAAGAGTCTCTTACAGTTCTCTGCACAATTTTAAATCATCGTAAGTGACCAGGACGTGAGTCCTTACCTCTAACATAATTCTCTTTGATTTTCTTAGTCTGAAGTTGTTTCGTTCTTTTCACCACATATATTATGCTTGAGGGAAAATACAGCAAGCAGTAAGTCTGAAAATATTCACTGTTTTTCATATTTGATTACTGGATGCACAACATAATATGGTTCTTAAAATGGCAATTGACCAACTTGGATTGGGGAAATGTGCGGGAAAAAGAGCCCCTGAAACAGTAACATTTTCTTTCTTGCCACCACTGGCACTTATTGACGTGGAAAAGCAAGAACCGTTATGAGGGAAATGCAAAGGCTGATATCTGGCATGAAGTAAGCAGGGTGAAAAATCTCCAAACACTGGGTCTGAGGGAAAGGTGTGTCTGACACAGAGTTTGTCACTGTTGTGCTGGATTAATTTACCCTGGTTTCTTATTGCATGCTATTTTAAAATTAGAAATGACAATTCAAAAATGCTACTGAAGCAGGCAGGAAGATTTTCAGAGTCAATTGTAGAGTTTGCTTCATTTGTGGGGCATTCATTAGTACTTAGGCATGCACTAATTTTTAGTTATTTATATTAATTCATTCTTCTGGTTGTATCATACAGAGTTATTTACACTTTTGGGAAGAGTAAGCTCTGTCTGTAAAACCTGTCACAACAAATTTGAGAGATTTTACATTCATTCTTTCATTGCATGTGGACTGCAGAAAGCTCAGAAATCACATTCGTGAATATATGTATATATTATTTCTGTATTAATTATATCCCCTATAAATGCTATGGCATGCTTACAAAGCTTTGATTAGTCATCCCACCCCGTGCTGAGAAACTGCTTATCCCCACAGAAAAAAGGGAAGACTTTGAAGTCTTCCAACATTGGCTTGTCATGGAGTGAATGAACTTGAAAGAGAAATGTAAGCCCTCACTTCTGATATAGTAGAGAGCTGGCAAGTTCATACAGATTTTTACTCCCAGATGACATCAGTTTCTCTTTGCAACTTACAGCTTTTCTAGCACTGCAAGGTAAATATAGCCATGCCACACAGTGCTCATCACCTCAGAAAGCATCTTCACTTCTTTCCATTCTTAATCCAGGAAACCAGCAAACAGCAGAGCAGATGGTGTATGAACCTGCAAGGGCAGATCTGCAACCAGTGGGCATTGGCATGTCTCCCATGTAGTGGAGACAGAAGTTATACTGATTTATACCGTTTGAGATTCTAGCCCAAGGTAATGGCATCTTCTTTTCTGACTTCAATAGGAGCAGGCACTGATGTTGGGAGTGAGGCTTCCTTCCACTAGAGGAGAAACACAGCTGGAACATAAAGCTGAGGGAAGAGAAGCATTAAAAAACTGCCTCAACAGCAGTGGTTAGATTTAAACCCTGTGCGCACCTTTAATGTTTCTGAGAGCCAAGTTTCTGATGTGTAAGTGCATTTTTTGTCTGATGCCAAGAAAACAGATGTGAGAGTTATTTCCTAATATCCACAGGCATTGTCACGTGACTATTTTAGCAACTTCCAAAACTGGGTGCCTGCCTAGGCATGTGATGGAAAGGTGGGAGGAAATTGTCTGGCTATGGGGATTCCCTGTGGTAAGACAAATTTAGCTCAGTGAAGCCCATGACTACCAAATACCAAGCACTCAACTTTTCAAATTATACAATCACAACACCCTGTAACCTGTTGATAAGCTTTTACAAAGCTTGGAATGTTTGGATGAAAGAAGAGCATTATAGGACTAAGAAAGAGATTTTCATGGTGGCAAATAGGTGTGTACATTAGCTGTTCTCTTTTGGGATTAAGCCACAATAAAATCCATTTGAGAGAGTAACTACGTTCTGCCATTCTAACTGGTTTAACTAGTAATGCTAAAAACCAGCCTCTCTCTACAGGTTACTCTCTGTTTTGTAATTGCCCAGAAACTCGTGTGAAAGAATCTGATGGTACCACCTGCTGGCCTGGAGCTGTGGGAGTAGGTCATACTCAGAACAATCTACCTCATAGACCATTAAACTACAGTATTTTCATTTTAAGAAAATATCTCAACGTTAATGATGGAACTAGAACACCCTCCTCTGATCCCCTTGCAATTTGTCATTCTCTAATTGCCCAATAAGGTACACCCTCCTGCTTCATCAACTCTCTGCAGCACTCTATGTAGCTCTGCTGTTGGCTGCCTTCTTGTTTCTCCCTACCTCTTATCTCTAAGAGCAGTGCTGGCCAGGAACAAAAATTTAACCCTCTCAGCTCTGCAATGTTTCCTGAGCTATGTCTGTGCTGCAGAACCACGTCCTTCAGTCGAAGCTAAAATTTTGACTAGACCTCTTTAAATACTGTACGTGATGCTGATCCACAGTGTACTCTTGTTTCTCTGCAACCAGCACTTTTTTCAGTGCCTTTTGTCTCTTGTTTTTATGTTTGGATTGCCGAGTCCTTGTCATAAAGCTTGTGTGTGCCAGGCTGTGTCCACCACATGGCTCTAGTTTGAGGATTGCAACTCACAAGTGCTACAATATGCAGAGACGACGAATAACCACGGAGTAATATTGAATTTGCAGTTGTGTATCTAATCTCTGAGTCAAATTCACAGTGGGAAAGTTTGTTCATCTACATTCAGGAAAAATAGAGTTTACTTTTCACTGAAACTTATTCCTAAAAAGCCTAGCTTGTACAGAGAGTTGCATTATGCTCACAGGCCCATGGTTAAAAATATTTCATCTTAATGCAAGGAAAAGTTAGAAGTGCTCCCTTTACTTCTTTTTATTCTAATTTTAAAAATTTTCATTCTTGCTTTTCCATGTCTTTTTATTCTATTAAATAAAAATGAGATATATGTTCACAAATCAAAAATTCACCTGATGTGATCTGACAAATCGTACTTTTAAAATGTTCTTCGCTTAATAAAAAGATTTCCCTTAAAATAGCTGATAAAAACATTGCAGTGGCATCAACATAATTTCACTGATAATAGATCAAAAATTCAAGTCCTTGTAATAATATCTTTTGGTCAGCTAGCTGTAGAACTGCCTGTGGTATACAGCTCTGGTGTATTTTTCTTTGTTTATTTACCTTTTATTTGTGTGAGATCATCTGTATAAGTCCCACACAGGAAGCAAATGAAAAAGACAGGCTAAGAGATCCCACCTTTATCTTGAGTCGATGGCTTTTGGTACAAAGATGGAGTTAATACGCCAGCTCTGCTGTGGGCATTTGGGGGACACCCTTTGTGAGGCAAGTGGATCCTGACATGTACAATGAGATTTTTACACCTAGAATTGCTGTGTTTGTCACTTACTCAATAACCTGCACAGACCCACAAGTTAGACTGGGTCTTCACCAGGGCAAAGGTGATGGTGTGAAGTGTCACCTACAGGAGATGAAGGGCTTGGGAATGGTGTTTTACCAAAGCTGGGGTAAAGTGGCTTCATGTTGTCTGAAAGAATGGAGAAAATTAAACGTTTTCAACCTCAAGACAAAGAGAGACAAACTAAAAATTTCCCTGTGAGGAACACAGGGGAAGCTGAGGACATAGGTGAAGCTAAGGGCATAGGCTGTTATGGATGGGCTTGGTAGCCATAAAAACTCAGCTTTGACTATCCTTCTAGGCTGGAGAAGACAGGGTCTTGTGGAGTCCCAGGGATCTTGGAAGAGAGGGTAGCTGGTTTGGAGGATTTTTCACTTAAGGGATATACTGGTTTATGTAATGACATCTGACCATCAGTATTTTATTTTGTAAGGAAATACAACAGTGTATTTACACAGTCTCTGCAAAGGCTATTTAGTCCACATACCTGCTTCCTTCTCCCTGTCCAAGGCTTCACAAAGATATTTTTTAGAACAGAAGATTCAGCTTTTTGGGAGAGGATGAGCTTATGTTCAAGAGTCAGAACTGTATCTGGGGAACAGAGAACAGGAAACAGAGTGCTGGGCAGAGGTTGCACTGTGATTGTATAACAGAGCCCCCAGGGTTAAAAGGAAGTACCTAGACATGGCTGGACTCAGATGCCATCAGATGCCCTGAGAAACAGGAAATGGATCTCCTAGTACCTAGGTGACTAGCAGTAAGGACATTTGGACAGATGTCATCACAGGTGCATCATTACTTCAAAGCTGGGGTATTACCAGTCTCATTTATAAAAGTGGATACTTCAGGAGCATGCACAGCTCCCCATTTAAAATTCCTCATTTATATAAGCAAATTGGCACTTGAAAGAAATCATAGCTGCTTATGTTCTTGCACTGCCACACCACTGTGTGCCCAATGTTAGATTAATATGCATGAGTCTAGTAGTCACATGTGAAGAAACACACCATGCTGCCCCAGAACTGCAGCAGCCGTCCTCAGTACTATCTTGCAAGACAGGAGACCAGACAGCAAAACTCATCAAAGAAGGGAAGTGAATGTAGTGCTAACATCCTCCATGACTCCCTTCCCTGCCTTCCTCTTGGGCCCCCTGCCTCCTTAGAGCTGCCACATCGGTGTGGTGCTCTGCAAACGACTGTAAGCTGGTCTTCCACGTCCTCCACAGCTCATAGCCCTCCAAACCATTCCCAGAGCCCTGACAAGGGAGGCAGCTCTTCCGCAAAATAGCCAGACAGGTTGGTTACTTTAGTTCCTTCTCTCTTAAGCCTGTTTTAAAAGGCGATGTTGGGTGATGGAACAGTAATTCACACATTTGTTGTAACCCTGATGGTTTCAAGGCATGAGCAGTGCTTAGGAGCAATAACGCAGTGAGGCTGTCTGTAGAAGTGAATGATAATTTTGATTAAACACAGAGTTCAGATCCCATCAGTTTTACCGCTGTTTTAGTACTGAAAAGGGTAGATCTATTAAGCAGCCTGTTAGTGTAACTAGCAGCATTTGTTGTATCTTGGTGCAAATGCACATAATTCTTGTTAAAGGAAAAGCCTTTAATTTTGGATGAAAACTTGGAGGTTTCTTTTAAAAGTATGGCAGGGCCATTTTTTATGTAGGAGATATTTTTCATGCAGTGTGTTTCACCATTTCTGCTTTCATGCATCATTTTTCAAATCTTCATCAAATTACCACAGCTTTAGGGGTCCTGAAGAAATTAGTGTAATCACTCACTGTAATTAAATGTTTCATATTTTATTAGACACTGCATGCAATATGCTGCCTGGAGATCTCATACAAAGCCTGCCATATCTTTATACACCTCTCACACACCTGATTGAATCAGTATGTGCAAATATTTATTTCCCTCACATGTCCTGTGTATGTTACAGAGATGATGTATTGCATTGTGTCAGGGACGATTTGTCACATGAATTGGCAGCTGCCAAGAATGGCCTCACCTGCATCAGAACATGAGGCAAAGGGAGACAGGGTGAAGTCATGCTATACAGACAATGCCTGCTCTTCTTTGTATGGAGAGATAAAAAAGATCTGAGTAGAGGCCCATAAAAGCACAGACCTTTGCCATGCATCCTGGTACAGTCCTCAGCTGAAGTTTTGAGCATCTCTAAAAGGAAGTTTTCTTCTCTCATCCAGGACTTGATCAGACAGGCTAAACAATTAAAATCGTCCGTGCAATTCTCAGAAAACTGTCAAGAAGTTAGGAGTTTGGCATTAAATTATATCGCTGAGAGTATTTTGTGGTCTCAATTTTCAAAAGCTGAAGCGTGATTAGTGAATTTATGAGGGTACTGTGGAAGGCAATTTTCATGGTTGAAACATAAATTACTGAGAAGCCTGAAAGAACTAGTTCAGAAATAAACTAAGAGCCCACAACCAGCAACACATAAAATAAGGAGAGAGTGATACTAGCTATAAATGCCTCATCTCCTGTGTTGGTCCTGAAGTTGGCTTCTGGCTTCCTGCCCAGAAGTTGGCTGGGAAGTGAGGTTGTTGCTCCAGAGGGAATGAGGCCCTTTCCCATATTTACTTATCACTTCGGATGTTTTTTTTTTATTTCCAGATCTAGTTTTCTTTATCTTCTGGATATAAAATAAAAAAGGAGAAACCATGAAAGAGCCACATGAAATGTATTTCTTGAAACCATAAGTTCCAGAGAGAGAGAAAACCATGCAAGCAGCCCTGTAAAAGAGAAAAAAAAAAAAGAAAAAACCAACTAGAACTGTAAATTTCAGAAGAAAACAAAGAAACAACATGAAATACTTATTTCAGCACATTCGGAAAAAAAACAAACTGAAAGATCAACAATATAGGAGATATATTAAAAATTACCTTAAATATTATGTTGAATCTATACGACCACACTAGTTTGCTCAGGACCTGTATTTTGAGTCATCAGCGTATTAAGCTCCTGATATTTCCCTGGAAACTTGAGCTAGAGTTGTATACTCTGGCAACTGTGTCCACAACATCACTCCTGAAGTTCAGGCTGTGCAGTGAGAGGGCTAGTGTTCTCCTCTGTGCACTGCCAAAGTTCTCAGACCTTCTTTACAGCAGAGGAAACAGCTGTCATTTAATTATTGCATGCTGCTTGAGTTGCAGGTTGCCATTATTGTTAAAAAGCTGTTTTCCCATGATACTAAAAAGCATAGTCCTGACAACAAGGCTGGGAAGCAGGGAAGCAGGGAACCTGCCGGATCTACCCAGGCATGCCCTTGGCCTGTGGTGTGATTATGGGCTCATTTTGTCATCTCCTTAACAGGATATGTGCTATGATTGTGCCATACATGAAATACAAGGACATATATAAATGTGTTTGTGTGGATGCATATGTATATACACACACACATGAATGTACGAAGTGTTATATTTTTCACCTTATTGATGATTTATGCAAGTTTTTTGTATGAATGGGAAAGCAAAGTGCGTCATCCATTGTAATATTTCTTCAGACTTAATAGCTCTCTTTAAATCAGTAATAGTCAGGAGACCCCACACGTAGAGCATCTCCTAGATATTGTGAATCTCAGAAGCCATCAGATCATGCTCTTCTGCAGTCCTGATCCATTCTGCTGTCTATGTTAATGCTGGCTGGAGGAGATATCACGCCTCAGCACTGACGCCTGGCTGTGCCTCCACACCTGGGCAAAGCAGGGAACAGAGATCAATTACTTCCATCACTCACTCCTTCACAGGTGTTTCACCCAGAACAAGCAGGTGACAAGGTCTTTCCTAGGTAAGAAATCCCATTTCCAATATCAGTTCCATAATCAGACAGGAGAAAAAATGACTGGTCATTTCAAGCTGGGCTACACACCTGCCATGGTCACTGCCAGCAAATCCACTACAGACAAAGACCCGGGCTGGTGTTGGGAGTTGCTGGCTCAGCAGGTACTGATAAAATGTTAATTTTAACAGATCATATTTTAAACATTTGAAAAATACATGGTGGTCAGATGTCTCGTTGTTGTGAGAGGGTTTTAATAAAAGCTTCAGCTTTGCAGCTCTGCCTTGGTATTTGCTGATCAGGCTGATACCATTTGTCACATGTTTGTTTCTGTGGGACAAATATCTAAACACTTAAATAGTGTATTGGAAACCTGAGTTGCCTTATAGAACAACCCCGTATAAAGCTTTCCAGAAGAGTAAAGGGCCAGTAGTGGTGAGGCTGTACAAATAATGTGATGAATTCATGGGTACCTTTTCCCCTCTATGTTTGTATCACAATATATGCACAGAAAAGCAACCACGCTAAAGCATGTTATTAAGATTTCTCTATCAGTTAACCCAAATGTAGGAAATGCAAGAATGAAGATTGCCTGTGTGCTCTTATTTCTGTTGCTCTTTACCTTATGCAGCATGCAGAGTTTTGAGAATATCACATATTAATTTTGCCATAATTCTGTGCCTCCTTAAGTGCACAGGGCAGATGTGTCCCCTTAGTGAGCAATTATTCAGTGCTTTATTCCAGCCTTTCTATTTAATATGAGGTTTTACACCTTACTGATTACTCATCCTATAAATGCTGCTGCAAGAATGAAGTTATTAACTTCTTTATAGGCTTTTTGGTAGTACTTACCATTATGAAGCCTGAATGTCTTGCAAATAATAATGAAGATATTCTTCCACTAGCTCTGTAGGATAACAGTGAGAGTTACCTCCATTTTAGAGCTCGCAAGTTGAAATACAGAATGAGTGCAATCAGAAGTATGTCCTAAGTTTAGAAATTTACTTTTGAGTATATGGGCCACCAGACTATCCAGGCAGACTTTCTGTGTTGTTATTGGAACAATGTATGTTTCACCCTTGAGCGAAAATCACACAAATTCGATGCTGTTCGAAAAACTCTATTGTTACTATGTACCTGAATTTTGTATTATGTTGTAGTTGCTGCCCAGATGACAAAACAGGTGTTCCTTACAGTCCACTGCTTTTTGCATTTGATTTTTTAATTTGGTCCCTTAAACAACAGAAGAATTTTAAATTTTTTTGTAACCAGTAGAGGATGTACAGTGAGCAATTCCAGCTTAGGGCTTAGAGAATTAACTACTCACCCCATCTCCCCTTTTTCCACACACTGAAATTCCTGACTCTCCTTTTGATATCCTCATGCCAGCTTTGTCTTTGATCAGTCTGTCAATATCACTGCAGCATACCAATGCAGCCAAGGAAAAATACCTAAGCAAGAAAACCACTGTTAAAAGACAGCACTGCTATAAGCACAAATATTTAGCAACTTCCTACAAAGACAAAGGCTACCATTTAAAAAAAAGGGGCTTAAGTGTCAGAAAAATATGCAGTATCCTTCTACCCATAGAATGGACAAAGAAAGGCTCTTTTAAGATGGAGGTGAGTGAGATTCCAGATGAACAAGTGTGTATGTGGTACCTTTTATTACTGTGGTCACTAGTCCTTTGCTCCCACCTCAGACAAAATGGGTTCCTTGATCTCATCAGGTCCCTTCCATCCCAAACAGGGTGAGGGTGGATGCAGCTGGGTGGAGACTGGCTTTTCTTGTTTGTATCTCATGTTCAGGGTTCTGAGTCCCTGGTCACAGAGGGCAAAAGAAGAGCTTTGTTCCCCCACTGGATTTTGTCACTCAGCCCTTGAAGATGGATGGACAGGGGACAAGAGCTCTACAAGTGTGAAACACCGTGATGCGTGCAGGGCAGGTTTTGCTTAAGTAGTCATCAGGATTTCATATTTGATAAAATTAAGGCCTCCATCTGGTTGTTTTGCCAATTTACAAGCTGAACAAATTTGGGAACAAATTCCCAAGAAGGTGGATGTGTAGGAAGAAAGCAGTCTTATTCAGCTTGTTAAATCTTGCGTAAATGTTACAGCACCTTGGTCGCTCCGAGCAAAGGGCTCAGAAAGACTTTTTAAACAAATGCAAAGCAAGATATCTTCCCTAGTGTCATGGTTTGATCCCAGCCAGCAACCAAGCCCCATGCAGCCCCTTGCTCACATCCCCACCAGTGGACTTGGGGAAAGAATTGAAAGGATAAAAGCTGGGAAACCCATGGGTTGAAAAAAAGGCAGATTAATACAGAAAGCAAAGGACACACACACAAGCAAAGCAAAATAAGGAATTAATTCACTGCTTCCCAAGGGCAGGCAGGTGTTCAGCCATCTCCAGGAGAACAGGGCCCCATCACATGTAATGGTTACTTGGGAAGACAAACGTCTTCTCTCCAAATGTCCCCCACCCTTTCTCCTTCTTCTACCCACTGTATACACTCGGCATGATGCCACATGGTCTGGAATATCTTTTTGGTCAGTTCGGGTCACCTTCCTGGCTTTACCTCTTCCCAGCCTCCCAAGTACCCCCAGCCTCCTCCCCAGCATGATATCACCATCACAAAACAGAATGGACCACATCATACCAAAAACAGAAAAGGCCTTGGCTCTGTGTAAGTCCTGCTAAGCAATGGCAAAAACATATCTGTATCATCAACCCTGTGTTCAGCACAAATCCAAAACACAGCCCCACACTAGCAACTGCGAAGAAAATTAACTCTACGCCAGCTGAAACCAGCACACCTAGTCATGTAATTTTAAGTGCCCAAACTACAGCTTTTTGCAATTTATACAACTGCAGAAACGATTACTGCAGAAACCTCATGCAAACATCTGGCACACATAAATGTCCATCCAGGCAGTCAATGTCTGGTGTATAAGGAATTGAAAAGGGGGTCATACAATGTAAGGTGTCTGGTAATCTTAACAATGAACTACCAGTCCTGTCTGTAATATTAAATTTCACTGCTTCAAAGAAGGTTGCAAGTGCTCTGTTGTCCTTCTCATATGTCTTGTCACGTTGTCACACAGAAGTAAAATCCCTCGTTCTCTGTATGATCAAGACAGTCACATAAAGATTCACAATGTATTTAATTTTTGGGGTGTACTTTGGCCAGTGAGGTTCACCAGCTGTGTACTGGATCATGGCTGCATGTGTACAGAAGGAAATGCCGTGTATATGCAGATACACATGAGCATGTGTGTACAAACATGCACACGTGTGCAAGGTTGCTGGTGATACTGACCCCCATGACTGATTTCATTCCAGAGCTATGACTGTGTCCTGGCATGTGACAATGATTTCCAGAGCAGAGGGTTTCACTCTGCTGTTCCAAGTAAATACATGCCCCTTGCTGTTTAGGGCAGTTTCTTTGTGGTGCCCCCCTACACCAAAGGTGGGGGCCCAGCCTTGGAATTCAGAAATGTACCCCAAGCAAGGAATCATGGTGTGGCCAAGGCAGCAGTGCACTGTATGAGTCAGAGCCTGTTGTCATTTTGGCTACAGTTCAGAGAGTGCGGAGAGAATTTCCAAGGTAAAGTGGCAATTGGAGCACATTTGAGCATCAAAGCCACTGGATCAGAGATACAGAAAAGTAGAAATCCCTTCTGTGAGCTGCAGCAAAGCAAGGAAGAACAGCAGCCTCATTTAAAGTGGTGCAGAATCACTGCCAAGCTGACAACGTGGGCCACGTATCTCAGTGGGTGATTTTTTGCCTGGTTTAATGTGAAGGGCAAGCCCCAAACCCTGCACAACCTCAAACTCTCACTGGGGTGGGGAGGCAGGAGCAGCTGCTCACAGGTCTGGGGCAGCATCTGGGGGGTTCCACCAGTCACAGCCTGGGGAGCTGAGCAGCGGCCGGGCGGGCACAGCATCACCATGTGCACAAGTCCCTGCAAGGTGGTGCTGCCCCAGACTTTCAGACACATTGTAGAAACCATCCCAAAGTGTGATCCTGCCTTTAAATGACAAGCTCACTGCGAGCCAAGTGGTGAGAGCATTCACACAGAAAGGAAGATGTTTAATACTTTCTTCACAGAGGTATGAGCCTTCACTTTCCACACCTCAGGTGACTGTCCCAGCTGGTGTTCTCACTCTAGGTTATAGGAAAGCTAGTGACACTTTCCCCTGTGCCTGGTGCTGCTGCACGGAAAACCGATCTCCTGGTGAGCAAGAGAAGGGCCACACGCTGAGGGCTCAAGGAAGGAAAAATCCCAGCCTCCATTGCCAACATTACTTCTTTGTTTCATCAATGGCTGATCAATGTAAAGTGCAGAAATAATGCAAATTTTGCTTAATTTGTACTTAAACGACATCCCTAAATGCTTTCACTGGATCTGTGTCTGACTCATATTGAAGATTCTGACCAGATAGTGATTGGGAAAGAGGTCTTTGACAATACCCTCTAAATGCCTCTTTAAAATAAAAATCAATTTTTTTCTACATGCAGGGTAAATTATTGGACTTTGTTCCTGGCACATTGACTATAAAAATAGCCTGACCATAGTCTCACTATAAACGTATATCAAATGAGAAAAAAAAAAATTGCTTCAAATTAGATTTTTTATAAAACATCTACTTGGGATGGCCCGAAATGAAAAGGAATTGCTTTATCTCATTTTACCAGTAAAAGCATTTCAGCACAGAGGAGTATGAAAGTAAATACTTGACCCTCCTTGGAGGCCAATTTCCATATGGGGTCAGGCAGAAAGACAGAACCTGATGATGGCTGATGATAAATCCAGGATAAAACATGGAGGCTGACTGAGAGTTCGGGCTTTGTGGTTTATGTTTGAGCCTTATCACTGCTGAAAGAAAATTGAAGTGATTATATAGTACTTTGAACTTAATGGAAAGGAGAAAGATAGTGAACGGTTGATTACATCTCTTCTTGAAGTCATTCTAGTACAGGCCACTGCCCATTAAACTGTTGCCAAGGCAGCTTTAGCTGGCAGCTAGATAGCTCAGGGTCCTCTCTCTAGCCTTGCCTGGTAAAGATTAACTATATCATCTCACTTGCCTTCATCCTCAGAGCCAATCAGAGAAAAAAGTCCTGCTGGGGATTTCTGCTCTTCTCTGTTGCCTTCAGCCTGGATCCGGAGCAGGCTGCAATTAAAACAGTGGGACTCCCAGGCTCCCATAGGGATGGGACCACCTGACTCACAGTAACATAAGAACAACGCTTCCTACATTTCTATAAAACAAGTTGCAAGCTGTAACTCCCCAGAAATCCCTCAAGAATAAAATTACCAAGAATTACTGGTGTTTTTCAAGAGACTCTCTCACAGTGTTGAGGCCTGACTCATGGTTGTGAACGCTCATGCTTGGCAGGATGCAACATGTAAGGAACAGCCAGTGTGTGTGTTGGGTGCCCTGAGGAGATGCAGGAAGATGTTTTCCTGGGACTGATGTGAAGATATTGCTAGGAACAAAGGTGGCAAAGTGTTAGCCACCACTAACAATAAAATAGCTTGTTACACAAGTTACACAGCTGCCACTAATTCAGACATGGAAGATTATGAACTTGTCTATGATGGAATTTTGAGAGTCATAATGAAACTGTAGTAGAGTTTAAGTAGAACTGTAGTACAGATAGCAGAAAGAGGACAGGCAATGATAGTGGCGTTGTGACTGTGATTAAATCATTGCATTTTCCTCTTGCAAGGTCACCCTCTAGGGTCAGCTCAATGTCTAATAATGGCACCTATTGTCAGCATTAATGTCACTGCAGAAGGTGCTGCAGATGATTTCCAGGTTTCCTCCATGGTTCTGCAGGAGAAGTGTTTGTCTCTACAGGAAAATGTTGTCCTGGGAGAAAATAAACTGAAGTTTGCACTGGAGTCCACATCACTAAGAGAAAAAGTGCTCAGGATCCAAATGATAGGGAATAGAATAGCTTTGTGCTGATGCAGACAGAGCCCCCATGCTAAAGCTGATTCATAGACACGGATCAGAGCTTATCATGAGTGGCAACAGCAAAGATTTGAGCCTGTCCATCAGAGACAGCAAGTGTTAATGCATCCACTTTCACACATGAAAATCAGTACTGTTGTTCTTGCTAACACTGAACTGTCTTGTTTGTGAAAGGCTTGACCTGGAGCTGATCTACCAGTCAGCAATGTCCTCTTGCCTCCTGTTTCAAAAGAAGGGCAAAAAGACACTTGTACTACATTTCATTATAAAAATAGCTAAAGTCGGGAATCTAGTGAAAACTTTATTATTCTTCCACTGCAGAAATATATCAAAAAGAGAGAGATTATTTGCCTGCATATAAATGAACTTCAAGTTTAGCCACAGGAAGCAGACACTTTCATGTAATTCAGTGAACCATGACAATACATAGAACAAAAATCTCTTCTTCATGCAGAAATAGAAAAATCACTTCCAAGTGGTATATTCTTGGTCTGTTCCCACTAATAGTGACATAAATGGCAGTTTGTTTGGAATAGAAAGGGTGTCTGCGAGCTGTTTAGGTACACTAAAGCTGTCTTTGAAGGGAGTGTGATACCATTTTCTTTTCATGTTTACAATGTAGCTAGACTGTTGTATGTTTCTTAGTTTCAGCGTATGAGAACAGCCTACCATTACCTCAGAGCAGCACTGCCAGGACTTCACAGTCACAGCCCCCCAAAAGACTCCAGCTTCTTCCTCTGCCCTTCCCCCACTCACTCCCCAGTCCTCCCTTCTCTACCCCTTTTTACACCCTGCCAGCAGAAAGCTGGTGGGGCTTGGTGTCCAGGGCAGATGTGCTGGCTGGTGGAGGAATTATTACCCCTAAAACACGCCTTTACTGAAGAAATTAATCTTCTTCTCTAAGTAGTTATGGATTTTATCAAAACTAGGAACTTTCTGTCCCTCTGTCAGATGTGATTTCACTGGGTAGTGAGCTGAAAAGCTCAGAGGAAAGATGGTCCAAGAGAAAAGTAGTAAAATCAAGCTTTCTTAGGAGGTGGGGGAAATAATGATAAAAATACCTTGTTTGCAAGCTCTTCAATTGTGACCTGTCAAATGGAGGCATACATCTTGATTTTTAGGTATTTAAAGAAGGCAGTTCTTAAAAAAAGGTAGAAAAGAAATATGTATGCATAAGCGCATATGAAAAAATAGTAGAATAACTTCAAAACAGAGTGTAGAGAGTGAAGACAAAGAGCAAGATTTCTTGAAGCAAACTCAAACCTAAGTCCTACTTAGAATCTTTTCTGGACTTTTGGAAATGTGATGCGGACCCAGATTCATATTCAAATGCTCTAACTCAGTAATGAACTCAACATGGCTCACAGAGCCTGACATGTCTGATGGGATTTTAATAGTCCTCTATGCATTTTATTCCAGATAGAAGCTAAAAGTCACAGCACTAAGACCATGGCTAATTTCTCATTATGAGCTTCTTGGTTTTACAGTCACATTTGCACTTTCAGAGAATATTCACCTATGTTGACCCCTGGAAGTCAATACTTACTAACTCTTCTGATAAAAAAAAAAAAAACCCGTGTTTGTGAGACTGCCATAGCCCTGAGCTCCATTAAGTTAAGCAATGTATCATAAATACCAGAGGTGATTCAGGGTGCTGTTCTTGTAGCAAGAGTTTGACCTTGGCATGAGGATCAGAGGAGGTGCAAGAGCTCTGTTGCTTAAAACAACCCTCATAAGGGTGAAAAGTGGAAGAAGGAAAGGTGAAAGTCACTTCTGTATTTTTTGATGGAACCTTTGCAATTTTGGGTACTTCTGTGCCCACACAGAAAGGATTGTCACTAATATCTTCCCATCCTGGTTGTTGGGTCAATCTCCTACATTGTGAAACCTCTGAAAGTGGTACAAGAATTTCTACCTTGAGCGCTCTTGAGGCTTTGATATTGCTTTTCCCTGTGAAGTGTTGTGAGGTGAGCTTTTTCAATCAAGCTCTCTATTCAAAAGCTTTTTACTGCCTTGGAAAACACTCTCCAGAGCATCCACTCTTTCCAGGTATTCCAGCACAGCTCATTGCAGTGGCAGTCTGTGGGTGTCTTGCACCAGAGGTGTGTGTAGGCAGTGGATGCATGTGCTGAGGATGGAATGCAGGGGTCCCCTGTGCCCAAGAGGTTGGTTTTCCCTGCACTGATCCCAGGACTGCTGCATCTTTGCTGTGTATGACACGTACCATGGCAGCCAGGGCTGCCCTCTGGATGCACAGTAGGTAGAACATCCCCATAATGCTCCCTCTTAACATTTTCCTTGTTAATGTACTTCAGGTTCTTCTAAGCCATCTTTGTACCCAACAATCTCAAAATTATTTGGCATTAAGGAGTTAGCTCTGCTTACCTGCTTCTTTCTTTGTATTTGACTTCTTCCTGGATCTGCAGGACTCCTCTTTATTTATCTACACATGCTAAGCCCTGTTACACAAATGCAAACAGGAAAATGAGTAGGTGTATGGTAAGTGAACTTCTGTATCAAACTGGCATTTGTAATTATTTTGTCATTTCCTAATGGGAGGATAATGAAAAGTGAAGCATCAAAGTGAATGAAAAAAAATCAGGATGAGAAATCAAGTCCTGAAACAGGAATGATATTTCTGAAGTGCATGTTGGCAGCTGTAAAATAATAACAATCTTTTTGGTCTTGCTACATGTTGATGATAAACACATCTCACAGAGAAAAGGAAGATAAATGGGACAAAATAATTTCTGCAGTGGGCTCTCTGATTCTTGAGTTTTCCTGCAATTTGAAAGCCCTGTTTTTCACTCTTAATGGTAGATGTTTACTTTACTTTTTCTTTTGTTTTAAAGGTTGAAGGATGGAAAAGAACATCTGAGCTACTTGGCACTCATGATACATATGTTCCATTGGCTTAATCTGATCACAAAGCTTACAAGCTCCACCAGCTACGCCAGGAGAGCTTGCAAATTTTCTAAGTTAAATGAAGAGATTAGGTTTGCTGAACATACAAAAAACTATCATCTTTGCCAATGGAGCTATTAAACTCTTTGATCCGCAGCTGTTTGGCCTGAAGTCTCCCACAAGCAAGCTGATCTTCATTCTTTATCCTGCCTTTTGCCAGGTAAAATCCCCAAAATCATCCGAACCCTGGATGAGTCCAAGTTCCTGTGACTGAGATATTTGTGTGTGAAGGTGTATATGGTGGAATTTGTCCCACCTGGTGTTAGCTCTCAAACACGGGGTATGTCACCTCAGCTGGCTGTCCAGCTCTACCTGTAGCCAGCAGGGATACCTAAGAAGGGACACTGAACCTGTTCCACCTGGAACACTGAACCACTCACCTCCTTTCACTGGTCATGGAGGCACCTGGAGAACTGTCTTCCACTTGATGCCCCGTGGTGATCATGTGTGATGGATATCACCAAAAGGGTTAACCCAAATGATGGACAGATAAAATGGACAGATGAGTATCCAATTCAACACCCACATGTGTGTGGGATTAAATACTTCTGTGTCTTTACTTGTAAGACCTTTGAGGATGTGATCCAAGTCTCACATCGTCATGTGATTCTGTGCACAAGGACACATGTATTTCCATTCCAGGTCTTCTGAGGAATTATCATCAGTTTATAATACAGGTCACATGACAAGTTGCATTTCTGTCTCCAGGAAAGGGCTAACTGTTCATTTTAATTAATAGTTTCGGTTTCTTAAGGAAAAAAAGCTCATGCTCTTTGCTCTGCCTGCCTATGTTTTCCTCAGTCAAGCCCTTTTAATAAGCTCATTTCCTCTGGCTTTGTTCCTCCACAGCCTCACAAAGAATCAGTTTTCAGATGTTCAGTGGCATGACTTGAACGGTCTCCATGCCCCAGATTCACCTAGAACTTATGGGTTAGGACTCTTTCTTATGAAATACAGTCTAATAGAGGTTTGAGCTTTCCAGGCTGACGAGAGTACTCAGCCATCCTCACCCTTCACCTGGATGATTACTTTAGGTATTAATCTATTATATCAAAAACTCACTCGGGTCTCCCTCCTTAAGTTCTTTGAATAAGAAAGCATACAATTTGATCTAGCCTCCAATGCAGGATTAATATCTCCTGCCTTTATCCCTCTGTAAGACAGACCTCTGGTTACTTGCACCCAGGGGGTTGTTTTAGGTTCCTAAATCCAGATATGATGACATATTTGGTTTCAAACCAATCTCTCTGATTACTGCTTTATTCAATCTTAATGGTCTCTCTGCATACCTTTCAAGGTGTGATAGGTAAGGAAGTCCAAATTCTGCAGAAAACATGAGGTTCCTTACCAGAGACAGAGGTGCACCATCAGGTGTATGCATTTTGTTGTTACCACCCCAGAGATTTCTGAGGAAAATAGGACTAGAAGATAAGGGCTGATCCATAGGAAGACATAAAAGCAAGGATACCTGTTTCATGGACCCAAAATGAACATTGGGCTATACACTCAGCCAAGCCATCAGTATTTCAATCACATTAGAGCTCTTGGTTTGCTAAACAAATTGAACTCTCTGAGTCTCTTTGCACAGAGTAAGATTTTTTTGTCTTACCTCTGCCATATGAATTTCTTCTGCAAGATGTGAGTTCCTGGCCTTGTTCTTGATATTCCAATTAATGGGTTATGCAAGACTGTGAACACTTTCCTATGTCTGCTGGAAGTACTTTCCCTAACAAAATCCATGAAGACATTTTCATTTTGTACAGTACTATCACCCTGGGCTCTCTTAGTTACTCTTGTAAGTAAATATAGTTACCCTTCCTTCCTCCTTCTCTTTTACTTCTCAGATTCCTGCAGAGAGTAGTAGTAGTGAATCCCCAGACTACTGAAGAAATCTTCCTGTTAGATGTTAAAGACAAGGTCTTGAAATTAGTGTTAAACTTCACACTACTACTATTTTTTGAGATCTGTAAGTTATCTGTTTCTACCATGTTCAGATGTCTTTATGTGTCATGCTGTCTTCTGCAAATATATAAAGAGCAAATTTCATTAACACACACATACACCTACTTTTTCAACCAAAGTCCTTTATGGAAACATCTGCAAAAAGATTCTGGTTCCCAAAAAAAGCTGCAAGCTGTCCTTTAACACAGGCCCTTGCCATCTCCTTTAAAGCCATTTCTTACTTTCTTGCTACAGTTTGTGAGTTTTTCCTTCTTGTCTTTGCCATTTTACCTAACAATTTCCCATATCACAAGGGCTTCTCAGATGTTTGGACAGCTTCACTTGGCTGCAATTACCTTCCTTAAAGCAATCAATCAGCACTCTTGCAAGCAGAAGAATTAGGCTGGCCTGGTACCCTCCAGCTGGCAGGCACAGGCTGTTGTATTTTCTTTAATTTTACATTAATCATCATCTCATTAATTATTCCTTTCATTTAAAATTCTTCATGTACTCTTGCATACTATTACAATCAAGCTAACAGGCCTTTAGATGCAAGTTCACTTTCTTAATTATTGTTACTATATTTACTCTTCCCAAGTCATGTGAATCGGTCTCCTTCACAGCTTGACAAAACTATGTAGACTGGCTGCCAGCTCTTCGAGTGTCCTGCAGTGAGGGATCTGCTCCCTGCTGGCTGAGCACATCCAGCTTACAGAGTTTTGCATCTCCCTGAGGAAGTATTTCCAATTTCCTGACACTCATCCCATATCTGTCCTCCTTTTCTCCAGTTTAATGTTCTTACAGAAAACCAAAGCTGAGTTTCATTTAATGTTTTCACACACCTATGCCAGCATTAATCCTCTCAGTATAAAAACATCACTTCTTTTCTCCTCTAAAATCTTTTTATTTAAATAGCTAAATAACTTTTTATGATTTCCTTTATTATTACTATTTAATTTCCTCTGCAAACTTCTAACTTGCTTTGACTTTTGGCAATATTTACCCCAGCCCCGAGCTTCCTGGCCTCCAAAACTAAGTTTTCTTTGCTGATTAGCTGTGCTGGACTTTCTAAGGATCCATTTTGGTCTGTAGCCCCTTCCTGCAAGTTTTCCTCCATTTCTTGTGAAGTGAATTCCAGAGAGGAGTTGATTGCAGCTTTTATTGAATATAAATTAAAGGTCTCCTTCAGCTGAAGTACTTTACAGCTCTTTGGACTCACTGGACTCACTAATCAGTTCACTTTCTGAAAACTGTTTTCAGAACTGGAAATCTGATTTGTTTTCCTATATGCCTCCATTTCATCTAAAAGCTTGGCTAATGGCTCAGTTTGCTCTGAAATTATTGTTAGTCTTTCCACTGGCTGTAGAAACTTGGATCTGTCCTCTTTAAAAGTTCTCCAGAGCTGAGGGTGTAAACACAATGTTATGGGCCATAGTTTCAGCTGGTTTAAATTGCTAAAGTTCTGCTGGACTCTGGCCAGTCAAGAGGAGTCTCTCTTGTCTAAGAAGCTGAAGTTTTCATCAAAGTATTTTGGAAGAAACTGCAGTCTCTTAAATTACTAGAAAAGAGATATTTTTGCCATCTTTCCACAGGAGAAACTGCAATACAATCTGTGTTCTCACACTGTTTATAGTAGTCTCCAAATTAATTTACTATACCTGTCACAACATATTATTAATGCCTTCCATGTGCATTACCTCTTTTGAGAGCCTCTTCTTGTTGCATGCAGCAAATGGCAGGAAAAATCAATGTGAAACAAATAACCTTTGGATTGATTTAACTCTGCATGCCCAGACTCTCCCAGTCCTCCTACATGCTGTGATTGCAACTTACAGCTCAGACAGCTTCAGCAGTAATGAGAGACCAAGAGACAAGCACCAATCTTCAAAATCTCCAGTGAGTTGAACAGAGAGGGCTACAAAGGGGCCAGAGGCTGGTTATAATTCCAAAGTTTGACTAAGTGGTAGCATACTGAATTGGACAGCAAGATTACAGTCTAGAGTGTTAGACCCTCATTGTATCTTCTCCTCCACTACACTCCACCACATCTCTATCATCAAGTGTGTATAAAGACATACCAGAGGAGAGGAGCAAAAGAAGTCAAAAGGACTGCAGCACAACTAAGTGTGCCAGTTACCTCTGAGGAGATCTTGTATCTTAGGGGAAAACAGTACCCTTCTGTAAGGTTAAAGGTGAAGTTTATTAACACAAGGTCATAATAATAACAAAACCTGTAATGTCTTTCTGCCACCCACCACCCAATGTTTCTAATCTCCTGATGTTGTGCTGTTACTCATTCAACAATAATACAACATTAGCTGATGCTGAATAGTTGCTTACACTTGACACACTTTGAAGAATTTGCATGTGCAACTCCTCTGAGTTGGGATTTAAACAAAGAGAAGTATGAATTCCAGAATTCAGTTTGTCCTTTCCTTCCTGTGCTTCCCAGTTTATATCTACCCTAAAACACGTACCAGTCTTGATGGGTTGCTTGATTCATTATAACAGGTAGACTAAGAAAGCAAACATGGTCTCGGGGATTACCTGCCTGGCACAGGAACACTACTCAGCCAAAGAACAAGACGCTTCATTTTTGAGAGGTATAGACTACTGAGGAAATAAAATAACCCTAGCAGTCTTTCTATTTTTAACTCTGACTGACACTGTGCTCACTTCAGACTGATTGTAAGACCAACTGCTGATTGCTGTGCTGATGGAGAAGGGAGTGCTGCAGGACAGGAGGAGGGAGCTGGAGGCAGCAATGGAGAGAGGAAAACAAAGATGAGTCTCTAAAAGACAAGAGCATTCCTTTCGGTAGTGGATGCCTGCTCAGACTCTCTATATGCTTCACAGTAGTCAGAAAGGAACAGAGATAGAGCTGAAGAGAAAAAAATTGAGCCTGAAAATGCATCCATTTCCAAATGGTTCCTGTCCTGAGGAATACAGTCCAATGTCAGGCTGGTGCCACTCAAACCACTTGCACCACTCTGACATCAAGCTCAACTCTCACTGGTCAAGTCCACCTCTTAGCATATGCTCTCTCTCTGGGGCACTGGACACACTCAGTTTTCTAAACATTGAAAATCCTCAAAATAGTGAGGAGTCATCAAAACTCAAACAGTCCTTGATCCACTAGAGTTTATATTGAACTAATTTCTGACATTGATTGTAAATTATTATTAACCTTAGTAAGTTAAGAGTTAACCTTGAAGAGTGCAAACAGAAAACTTCATAATCTCTTTTTGTCTTAGGTGCAAAACCTTGTTTCCTCTTTGGAGGTCAAATCTAAGTCCCAGACAGATGCACACTAAGGTTAAAAAGGTCATCATAGTCTATATTTAGGCTATAGCAGTTGTTAGAGTTGTTTGGTTTGGGGAGATTTTTGAGAGGAGATTTGTTTATGTTTTTTTTTTTAAGTTTTGTTTGGTTTGGTTTCAGTGATTGCACACATGCATATATAGTAAATGTTAGCCTGCTGACGTGGTCTTACTCTTCTTACTTGCCTTCTGCAGGCTCTGTAGAGGTAACCCATGCATTCTTTGGGGCTTCTGGGGTCCTTAGTTTAAGGAAAGTACTCACTGTAGTATGAAGCAACACAGAAACAAGTGTGCTTCAATACAATGTGGTTCTGGAAGCTGTTTTTACAACAAAGCAGAAATCTGAATTTTATCCTTTTTTGGTAGGTAAAACACTGAGGGAAAATGGAGAAAATTATATTATTAGGATTTATCAAACATATATGATTTGGGAGAGTAAGTAAGTCTGGCAAAATCTATTGCTTAATGTGTTTGTTTCAGGAGCTTGGCATGAGGTATGTAGTGGACTATTAGTGTGTAAAAGGTGAAAGTGGGAATTTAAAATTCTAATAGGTATTTCTACACTGGTGTTGGTCTGGTGCCTCTTCACTGCTATGCCTTGCAATCTGCATATATCTTAATGCAGATAACATTTATGCATATTCTTTAGTATGCAGGGAGTTTAGGCTGGTATCTTCTGCCAAGCAGCTTAATCTAGTTTGGGAACAACAGCCGAAGACACTGCAGTTAATACTGTGCTGGCTTTCCCCCACCAACTGTCACACATTTTCCTCCTGCTTTTCAGCCAGAACAAATACATCAATTCTTCATTTTCCCACACTGGTGCCAGCTGCAGTGCCCCAGAAACAAGCAGCTCTCAAGGAGCGCAAATGAGCAAATGTGTCTCTGAGGCCAAAGGCTCACCAAGTGATGATGGCTGGACAGTACTGCCCTCAAAGTCACCAGCTTTGGGAAGCAGTGAGAACATGGAGTCTTGAGCACTCTTGGCAGAGGCTGGGTGGAGAATGCAGCAAATCCTGGCTAGAGTACTCCTGTCATCTTCTGTCCATAAGCAACTTTACAACTGTCCTTTCTTCTCAAACTATTTCTTATGGTTTGCTTTCATGTTGCTTTTTACATGAATGATATTGGTGCAAATTTTATGGTGGAAACTTCCAACTATCAGGCTTGATCTTGATTGTTGTCTCAAATTGATATTCCAATGCCTCATTTTAGTCATGCATCTATTGCTAGACTTTTTTTAAAAAGAAAAACCAAACATTTTGATGCAGGAATTCACTAACTTGAAGATAAATTTATCTGATAAAGATTTGGCTGGTTTTTTTACATCCTTCTTCCTCATGAGGAAAGGTATTATGACTGTAAAATTTCCCATGTGCCTACTCCCAGTGTAGCACACAGCATCTGAATGCAGTAAGGAATGAATTTTCTTATCCATCTCCTTCATGGCCTTGTGTTTATTCACAGGTCTGAGATAAAGAGATACAAACATTCCCTTGGAAAATGTTGGTCCTTTCAGCAGACCAATTTCTTTCAATATGGTAGACAATGTACCCAGAAAGAAAATTGTACAAACCTTTTATTCTGTTACTATTTTATTCTGCTCCTGAAGGAGTCCTGTGGAACCCCACTAGTGACAGGTCCCCAGTCTGATATCACCCTGTTCACCACAACCCTTTGTGCCTGGGCCCTCAGCCAGCTGCTCTCCCATCACATGACATATACAGAATGATCTTGTGAGAGAGCACGCAAAAGCTTTACTGAAATCCAAATACATTACATCAACTCGCTTCCCTTGATCAACTAGGTGGATTATCATGTCATAAGAGGAAATCAGATACAATAAGCAGGACTTTTCCCTCATGAAGCTGCACTGTCTGCGACTGATATCTTGTTCTTCAGTACCTCCCAGAATAATCTTCTCCATACCTTTACTAGTCATTGAAGTGAGACTGACAGGCTTGTAATTTCAGGGTCAGCCTTCTTGAAATTTGGTACAACATTAACCAGCTTCCAGTCAATTTAGATCTCTCCATATTCTCAAGAACATTCAAAAATTATGAAGAGAGATTTTGCGATGACATCAGCCAACTTTTTGAGTAGTCTCAGAAGAATCCCATCGTGATTATTAATATATTAGTGATTATTAGCCCCTCCTTAGGCTGTTACATTTTTATCTCTCCAACTGACACTAGAAATTAGCACAGAGCTCACTGCATTGAGACCTAGTCTAATTTTTGACATAATGGTCAGATGTGATTTGGCCTGACTGGTTAATCCCACTTGTTCTGATGGGAGATCAGATACAGGAAAATGAAAGATTCACATGCACTCACTGCTGATAACAAGGCTTCAGTGGGATAGCAGCTGTGAAAGGAGTAGAAGAACTCTGTACTGGAGTGATTATTACTCTGCTGGATCAGTATGTGTGACTGCCTGAGAGCAGTTTACGCTCATGGGGCTGAACAAGGATCCCATTCCCGTGTAAATTGTGTCTGCTTTGAAGTCAAGGAAATTCCATTAGCAGGGAACAAGTGTGAGATCAGAATCAAACACCAAAGAGTTGTGATCTTCCCATTGCTAAGAAGCATTTTTCAGAGCTTGCTGCTGTGTGAGCTGACATTCACTTTGCATAATTATAATTGACTACAGCCATACCCAGGGAAGGGAGTGGTGATGTTCAATGCAGGCACACACAAACAAAAGCCAAGGGCAGACGCCTGCAGAATATTGATAACAGAATAATGCTGGTTGGCAGAAGAGGGAATGTGTAGCAGCAAATCTCTGAATCTCATTCACATGCACTTTGAAGACCATTGGCACAGCTGGTTATGGGAATGAAAAGAATTATAACTCCATGGCTCCTGTCTCCTTCATCCTGGGTTTTTCTTTCAGACCAAACACTGCACATGTGCCAAAGTACCTACACCAAGTAAAGAAGTACAGCATGAGGACGGGGTCACCTTTTCACATTTTCTTTTCATATGTGGATGGTGAGAGAAAACATGATGTTGCATGGCAGCACATGAGGGAGGATCAAAGTCACAGCAGCAAAACCTAAGATTTAGCATGGAAAGGTCAGGTTCAGTGCTGTCTGAACAGCCTGTGCAAAATCCAGCAGCTCTAAGATTGTCAGAAACCATACAAATCACCAAGTGGCTAAGTTTGAATCCTCTGCCACGCTGTTCCGGCACAGACAGCTCCTGGCTGGTCTCCCACCTTTATGCCCAATGTGGGAGGTGGGAGTACTTCAAGCCAAGACAACATATTTTCTGGACATTTTATAACTCTGGTCCAGGGGTTCTTGGTTCCTGATTGCTTTTCTCTTGCATTAGCCATCCTGTCAAATGTCACAATTGAGAGATTTGAGGGAGAGTTTCATTCTGTCTGTCCATATTTTTTTCTCATTTCTTCTCCCCAGAAACCCAAGAAAATGAAATACAGAGCTCCTCTCCCTTTTCAGATGACCAGAGCCAATACAAACACCAGATAATGGCTTCCTCAGCTGGAGCTCCTCCATCTTGGCAGAGCTGTGGCTGCCTGCTGATGTTCCCCTGCAGGGAGGGACCTCTCTGTTTGTGGGATGCTGGTAATGCTGTTAGAAGCACCATGTACACCTCATTTTAACTCAACAGAAATAGGTTTTCTGTCAACGTGAGCAGTCAATATTTATTAGATTATCCTCTAGATCATTTTAGTGCTCTCTGGAGCTCATGTTAAAAT
Organism: Pardalotus punctatus; assembly: GCA_013400915.1. Classification (NCBI taxonomy): domain Eukaryota; kingdom Metazoa; phylum Chordata; class Aves; order Passeriformes; family Pardalotidae; genus Pardalotus; species Pardalotus punctatus. The sequence continues at coordinate 282,749 of VZTX01004882.1, read as the reverse complement.
AGCCTGTTTCAAGAATCATTTGAACATAAAGAGATTTTAAAATATATGTTATTTTTCTAGGCTTTTCTGGGGAACAGAAACTGTCCTTTACGCTGAAGCATGTGCTTCAGGAATTAAGAATGGAGATCTTTATAATATCCCAGTAATATGACAGAAAATTGAGGTTATCCAGCTAAAATCAGCTCTTCTTTTCCCTGAATTATGATCTAGAGATTCTTATGTTTTCTTACTGCTACACAAAAAAGTCTTTCTGACACCCAAACCTAGCATCCCACTGGGGTGTGTCTGTGCCTCTTCCGCTCCTGGTCAAACCCTGGAGAGGCTGAGGAAATCATAGAATTACAGAATCATAGAGTGGTTTGTGTTGAAAGAGACCTTAAAGATCATCTCCTTCTAACTCTCTCCCATGGACAGGGAGATATTCCACTAGACCAGGTTGCCAAGAGCCCCACTCAAACTGGCCTTGAACATTTCCACAGATGTGGCATCCATTACTTCCCCTGGGCAACCTCTTTCAGTGCCTCACTACCCTCACAATAAAGAATTTCTTTCAAACAGGAAATTTAAAATTATTTCCATGTGTCCTATCACTACATGACCTTGTAAAAAGTTCTTCTCCAGCTCTCTTGAAGTGCTAGAATGTAATGTAAGTTCTCCCCAGATTGTTCTGTTCTCCCAGCTGAGCAACCTCAACTCTCTCAGCCTTCTCTGATAGGAGAGATATCCCATTCCTCTGGTGCCTTTTCGTCAGGCTCCAGAGGAATTACTGCCCTCTTCACTCACTCCAATAAATCCATGTCCTTCTTATGTTGAAGGCCTCAGAACTGGATGCAGCACTGCAGGTGGGGTCTCACCAGATTGGAGCAGAGGGGCAGAATCCCCTCCCTGGCCCCACTGCCCATGCTGCTTTGGATGCAGCCTTCGTTTTTCTGGGCTGTGGGTGCTCATGGCTGGGTCATGGTGAATTTCTTGTCCACCAGCATCCCCAAGTCCTTCTCCTCAGGGTTGCTCTCAATTCATTTTCCATTCAACATATATTTGTGTTTGGGATTGTTCCAACCCATGTGAAGGACCTTTCACTTGGTTCTTAGCATGTGCAAAGGCTGGGGGTCACATGAAGGGCAGCCAACACCCAGTGCCCTGCAGCTGTGAACAGTCATTAGGCTTCTGCTTTCATAATTTTGAATCTTTTACAGCCAATGGAAGATGCTGGGTTTCCTTGCTTAGAGTAGAAATACTGAAGGGGCTGTAGGATGATAACAGCAGTGTATGATGTGGAAAACAAGGCTGTTAAACACACTTACTGTGCATGTCACCATGACTTTGAAATGGGTGATGTTACAGTGACCCAAGACGCATGATGATCATGAAAGGACAGGCCCTGACAGCTCTGCTGCTGCCCTGTCACCTGCCAGAGGGGAGGACAAGCATGGGGATGAGTCTTCGGGGAAGACCCGCTGGTATAGTGTTGAGGATCTGCCTTTACTTACTAGTCAAGGGCTTCATTCCAGAGAAGCCCAGTAAGAAAAAATGAGCCCCTATTGAGACAGAAATGGAATGAAAGTGATGGGTTGTGTTAAATTTGGCACCCACTTTCAGAGTTTATCAAGAGAGGGGGATCACAGGGATTGGATGTCATTTTGTCGTGTTTTCTGAAGCATGGCACTGTGTAAATGATTGAATATTGACTTATTCCTGTTGTCACTATCCTAAAATATTAGGCCAGTGAGAGTGCTCTCACTGCAATTTATGATTCCTCAAAGGAAGATCAAAACGTGATTAAAAAAAAAATCCAACAACAAATCAGAGGAAAGTGAAATCTAACTGTCTGAGAGGCAGCTAAAATCTCTTTGTACCCCTCTCCCCACCTAAAGTCAGACAAATATCACAATCTGGCTGTGGCTCCTAGACAAGATGGTATGTTCATCTGCAGAACTCAGCTTTTCTTAGGTGGGATTTTTCTATTTTTTTCATTCCAGAAAGTTTGCTTGTTATTAGTCTAGTGACCTAACCTACTAGTGTGAGCTCTTGCCTTCAGCAAGTGTCTTTAGATAGAACTAAAGTTTATCTATCTAAGCCAAATCCCACACAGCACTTCCACCCTCGTACATGCAGCCTCAGTTGCAAGAGGAGAGTTTCAGAGTGTCCTGCTTCTTTCAGTGAAATTGATTTCTTCCTAGAATTAAAACACAGATGCTCAGATGCTCTGCAGGAATGCAGAAAAATATGGGATTTTAATGATATCCACTATGGTTTGCTGTAGGGATTGTAATGAACTCCTGCTCCCAATGACTCCGAAACAATGAAGGCTAGGGACAGCCCTGACAGCAGTGACCATAAGATTGTAGAGTGCAGTATTGAATGAAGAGCTAGCAGGAAAGTGATCAAGATTATGACCATGGACTTCAGGAGAGTTCATATCAGACTCTTTAGGTGTCTTCTTGGAAGGATCCCATGGGAATAGACCTGGCAGGGAAGAGGGGTCCAAGAGCATTTGTCAATATTCCAGGATCACTTCCCCCAAGCTCAAGAACAATGCATCCCAATGAGAAAGAAATCAAGCCAAGAGGACAAGTAACCTCCACGAGTGAAGAAAGAACTCCTCTCTGAATAAAGAACTCCTCTCATTATTCAAGTATAAGCAAGAAATACAGAGGAGGTGGAACTGTGGTCAGGCCACTTGAAGTGAATATAGAGAGGTGATCAGAGTAAGCAGAAATGAAATTAGACAGGCTAAGGACAATCTGGAATTGAATTTTGTCAAGGATGTCAAGGATAAAAATGCATTTTCAAATACCTAAATAGCAAAAAGAAAACTAAGTGTGATATGGACCCATCAGTAAAAGGAGAGGGGGTCCTGGTAACAGAAAACACAGAGGAGACATAAGCTGTTGAATGCCTTCTTTGCATCAGCCTTTACTGATCAGATCAGCCCTCAGGAATCCAGGAGACCAGGGTACCCAGGAGACCAGGGTAAAAGAATGCTGGAAGGAAGACTGCCCTGGTCAAGGAGGATTGAGGTAGAGAACCTAGGCAAAGTTGACATCCAGAAGTCCATGGGACCTGAGGGGATGCATCCATGAGAGCTGAGAGAGCTGGTGGACACAACTGTGAGGCTGCTCATGATCATCTTTGAAAGGTCATAGAGATCAGAAGTGCTGAGGACTGGAAGAAAGCAAATGTCACCCTGGACCCAAAACTGTTTAACTTGTCTATCCATGACTTGTAAGAAGGGATAGATGTGTCCTCAGCAAATTTACTGAGGACACAATGCTGGGAGGAGTGGCCAATACCCTGGAGTGCTCAGAGGGACCTTGACAGGCTGGAGGGATGTGCAGAGAAGAACTGTCATTAATTCAACAAAGGGAAATGCAGGGTCCTGTACCTGGGGAATAACAACCCCAGGCAACAGCACAGGCTGGGGCTGACCTGCTGGGGAGCAGCTCTGCAGAGAAGGACCTGGGGGAGCTGGTGGACAAGAAACTGTCTATGAGCCAGCAGAGTCCTTGTGGCCAAGAAGGCCAATGATATCCTGGGGGACATTAGGGTCGATGAAGGTGTTCCTATCCCTCTACTCATTCCTGCTGAGGCCACATCTGGAGTGCTGTGTCCAGTTCTGGGCTCCTCAGGACAAGACAGAAATGGAGCTCCTGCAGCGGGTCCAGGGGAACAACAAAGTTGACTAAGGGACTAGAGCATCTCTCTTAGGAAGAAATGCTGAGAGAACTGGACCGTTCAGCCTCAAGAAGGGATGACTGCAAGGGGACACCACCAACGTCTGTAATCTGAAGGGAGGGTGTCAAGAAGATGGACCAGACTCTTCTCAGTGGTACCAAGCTGTAGGACTGGCCACAGATGAAGCTTTGGTATCCCCCAGTCCTGAGCACTGCTGGTGTTTGGTATCCTCTAAACACAAAAATCCGAGCCATAATTTGGAATTTTTGGCATTGGCTGTAGGATGTTGTTATAATGGAAAAGACAACATATAAAAGACAGTTCAGAAGATCACTTTATTTTGTATTAATAATGTCATTCCTCAGTTCTGTGGGAGTTCTATTTCTATAAAGCGGCATGCCTGTAAGGGACAACACCAGTCTTTCACAAAAGGTTTCCATATTTGGGTACAATTATCTTCTGAAGTTGCACAAATAAGGTTCCAGCCACTAAGGAGTATTACCTGGAAGTTTGCACTTTAAATTGACATCTTAAACTCTTATATGTGTGCCTGTGTGACCAGCCTAGGAAAGTGCAGAGCCACCAGTAACTCACATGGGATAATGGCAGATCACATGAGATGTGATCCATGCCATGATTTCAATTGCAGCCCTGCAGCAGCAGTAACATTTGGAAAACACACAAGGATAAATTATTAACAGCTTTACCATTTTGGGACAGTACTTGGAGTAATTCAGTGAGGTCATCATCCCCGTGGTACTGGAAGTGACGATATTTCCATCTGGGGTGAGGGGAGATAGCATCATGAAAAGCAATGACTCCAAAATTACTGTGACATTTCCCTATCCCCAAAATCAGGTGATTAATACTATTTAAAAGCCAATTTACAGGTCAGCATTCCCTAGTAATGCTTTGGGTACATGAAGAAGTGAGACATGGGTGTGTTTTCCTTTGTTCTATTAATAAACACTGAATAGCTTTGAATTATACATTTCCTCATACTGTGAGCAACACCATGAAGGAGCTATGCTGCTGGCCAACCTTATACATCAAAGTGACGGTGTCTTACCTTAATTAGCAGGTAAAACAGACAGCAGGTGACGAGATGCTGCCTGCTTTGAAGAGAGTGGTTGAAAATCATAGCTCTTTGCGTCAAGCCAACACCCTTCCCTTTACCTCCTCATGACTCTGGTTGAGATGACAAAAGGGAAGGGTAGGAGCATTCTGTTCTGACATCTAACGCTGAAGAACATCCCATCCCTCTGCCTCAGGAAGCTGAGGAAGATACTCTGTGGTTAGTTTAGAAACTACAGGGAAGCAAGTTCACCTGTCCTGCCTTGGGCTTTGGATTGCTCTAAAGGAATAAGCTGTTTGTTTATCCAAGGAGGAGAAACACTGAGTACTTTTATGTTTCATGACAGGAGGCTATTCTGTACTTTCTTATGAATACAGAGCTTAACTGAGAGGCAGCTTTGATCAATTATACCCACAGGGAGAGATTTTAAAAATAGCTGAACAAAGTAGACCCTCTACACGCAATTTTCAAAAAACTTAACTATGATAATGAGTCATGAAAATCATTGTCAGAATTAGCCATCGATTGCAAAAGAAATAATTATTGATACAAGTGAGTTAACCCTGGAAATCCCACGCCCTTATTTACTTGGGATTTAATTTATTTCATGGCCAAAAATGCAATAAAAATTCTTCCTACTCTTTGTAGTCTTCTGCAAGACTGTTATGAAACTGTACCTCTCCAGTAAGCTCACACACCACTGAACTATCATAATTCCTAAGGTTGAACACAGTTTGATGATTAGTAGAAGTTGTCTTCAAAGGGTAAGCAAGGAAAAGGATTGTCTTGAGGCACTGAACAGCATTTTCACTGGAATAGAGCTTGACTGCTCAAAATTTATTTGAAAAACAGCGCTTTATAATTTTTTTAATTCTAGCTATACTTCGCAGAATAAATAAAAATGAAAGTCTTAAGATTTATGTTTTCAGGCATAGGAGTATGCTGCACTTGTGCTGCAGAGTTATTAGAATTATTTATTGTGTAGAAATTTTGGCTGGACATAGTAACCTTTCCCAGTTGCACATGAGCCCTGCTAAGGAGCAGATTCAGAGGACAGGATAAACTCTTGCATTAACACCAGTTCAAGTGAACAGTCTTCTTCGTCAATGTAAGAATTAGGTAAGCATGTAAGAAAATATTCCAGTACCTTTTTATAGAGAGTTGAACAGATGAGAGGTACTTATGTCTGTTTTAAAAACAGGCTCTGCAGACTACATATGATTAACTCCTGAAAATATTTGCTGATCTTCACCTGCACAGAGCCTCAGATTGAACATGCAGGCTTCTCATGGTAATGTTCCCATGAGCTCTGGTGTAGAGGTCAGGTTTCAAATGCATATTGTTAATTTACTTCCTCAAATGCATATTGTTAATTTACTTCCACAGTCTCTGCAGTGCAGCTAAATCTGCATCAGGGCCAGAAATGAGTGATGTAAGTGATCACAATGTATCAAACTCTGTTGGGAAACTTAAACAAACCTTTTCTATGATGAAAAATGTATACTTATTTTGCTTTTAACTTTCCATTACAAATTTGTAATGATTTGTTAATGCTGTTTATTTTAACTGCTGAATGAGTCTGTGAGACTGAAATATTCTTTGCAAGTCTGGAACAGTGAGAGCAGCAATGCAAACCTAAATCCTGACAATGTGCAATAGTTTATTTGATTCATACAAGCTATGTGGCATTTACAGCATATGTACAAAGGCAAGGCTTGCTTTGTGGTAGCATAAAGATGCTTTTGACTTACAGTGGATCTGTATGATCAGGACAAAGGTAGTTTCATAAAAGGCTACTGTGTAAATAATAATGAAACAAGGCAGAGATTAAGGTTTCAAATGCATGAGGCATAATCTGAGATGATTAAAGAATTTAATGTCCATGTAACTACAGTTCTTACCAGACTGAGATGTCCCAAAAGACAATCTGCAGTGATACTTCGCTGCTCATTTGATGGATTACCATAACTAAAA
>VZTX01004882.1:246357-275998 GCA_013400915.1 Pardalotus punctatus | reverse complement strand
AAAAAAAAAAAAAAAAAAAAAAGGAAAATAATAATAAAACAGAATTAGTGGTTCTTTAGAACTTGCTCTGTCTGGTACCACCAACCTACCTGAAAGTGAGAATATGCACTTGTCACGCTCATACAGCAGGTTTGGTTTCAGTTTCAGTGAAATATTTCTTATGGTTTCTTATATAAGGCCAGTCCAGAAGAGTTACATATGACTGCCGTACCTGATGGCAGTCCTCCAAGGACCCTTTTACAATTGGATACGTTTTCAAATTAACCCAAACAAAGAAATAAGGCAATTTGCAAATACTCTGCAATGCCTTTTTCAAAATAAATGGAACAGATGCCACCTTAGAGTCTGAGTTTTATTAATTGCTTTATAAGACATGCTTTTCTTTTAAAAATACACTCCGAGTTGGCCTGCTGACCCTGGGAATTCAAACCTTATTACTCCAGTTTAAACACTTGCCAGTGTATAGACAGTTAACGAAGCTAAAGCCTCTCCCAGCTGAACACCAGATTCCCTGGGGAATTCAATCAGGCTACTTTATTCTGGTCTTTTAAAAAGTCAGGTCAAATAGCTGTTTGAATTGTAATGATCTCCATGTGAATTCTGGTTTTGATTGAAAATGCTGATTCCTCTTCACTTCCAGACAGATTTATTAATTGCATATCTTCTGCTGTATGTAGAGTGATGCAGCTGATGCTGTGCTGCCGGTTTTTTACTCACATCCAAATTTTTTGTTGTGTAAATAAGGTGAAGCTCATGGCCTTTGAGCCATGCTACCTTGAGATACCAACTTATACTGATTCTTCTGCTACACATAATAGATATATTAAGAGTTACAAGAGGATAGGTTGTTAAAAAGTACTATGTCTATATCCATATCCTAGTTCTAGACCAGATCAGTGGGAGTGGGCAGGGCCAAGACACATTATTGTCAGGGACAAGGGAAGGGACTCTTTCTCTTACTTCCAAGAAGAAGGGGTGGTCCTTTATTGTCAAGGGGAAACAGGGCAGAGGGTCTGTCCACTGTTGTCTCCTTGTCCTTGTCTTGGGGACCATTTTGTATGTAAATCACCCTCTCTTTGTACCCTTTTTTTATTTAGTATTGTTGCTGTTACTGTTCATTTCTTATCTCATTGCTGCTTCTGGTGAATTGTTCTTACCTCAACACATGATCTTTGCCTTTTGTGCTTCCATCTAGAGGGGGTGAAGTGAGTGCCAGCACGGTTTCAGCGGGAGCACTAAATTGGAGATTACCGTTCCTAAACCACAACAATCCAAAGTGCTTTCAGTTTGGAAAGACTCAGAAAGACTTCTTGAATAATGTCGTCTGCGTCTCCCCTAGGCATGGAGTTAAGAATGATGTTATGGAAGGATCCCAATATGGCTATAGCAATCCTTAACAGCTTCTCAGCAGACTGAATGTGTGAGAAGGCATTTAATAATTCTTGAATTTTTTTTGTTTTAATTGATTGTTTGATTTTTCTTTTATATCACTTTCATCGAGCTAGCAAATGATGGAGGATAAGCAGCAAGCAGACATTCAGAGCCTGACAGTTTTCACTCACTATGTCAACCTTACAGCCTTGAAAACAGTAGTAATCTATTTAAGTCACTGTGGCTATTCCTACTCCCAGCAAGGTTAAATTTTGTTCACTTAAAAAAAATTATCTAGCTCTCTATCAAAATATTTCCTTTAATTGTCACCATAGTAATGTTGTCACCATAGTAATGTTCTGCTAGATGGGAGTCTAATCTTCCTCAATCAAGGACAATAGCAGCCTTTTTTAACACAAAAACTCTGGAAATTACTACAATTCAGACATATAATAATATAATTCCTTTTTGAATGGTAGAAATAAATACACTTTTTTCTGTCTGATTTTTCATTGATCTTTGTCAAATTATTTTCTGGAATAATTATTCTGATACTTCTTCAAAGGAATATTTTCACTAGGTCTGTTTGTCTGGGTTGTACCTCAAATCTTTAAAAACAGTGGCAATGCATGTTTGTTTTAATTAAGTGGTTGCTTACATGCTTTATTGGACGGGATTCTAAATGAGGTTATTCATGGCTGAAGTCCTACTGGAGGAAAAGCATGGGTCTGAGCTTACCCTCAGGTAGATTCTGTAGCAGTACAGTGCAGTAACACAGCTGTGTATCCCAAAGGGACCACTCCTCATCAGAAACTGGCACTTGAAGATTTAGGTATTGGTCCTTACTGGGCAGGGGACTTTTATGCTAGCAGGGTGCTTGCTGCTTTCTCCTGCTTATTAGGAAGCATCCAGAGCATTTAATGGTTACCTTAAACAGCTGTGCCCAGTTGCATACTAAGATTAGAAAGGCACTAACTTAACTTGTAATGAAATGTCTCATTTGAGGAGCAGTGTTTCCATTGTCCTTGATGTTCCAGAGAGACCCTCTAGACAATGACATAAAAACTTACACTGAGACCATTGAGAATGTTGATAATAAATTTATCTAGGAATGCTTATGCTGAGTGTTTTCCTAACTCACTGTGCTGCTATACCTTACTTGGAGTGAATTCAGTGTAAATCAAGAAATATGGAGACAGAGGCGCAAAATATATTGTAACACTCTCTTGTTCCATTTACAGTCATCTCTTACATGTTTAATGTGCTGAAAGGTCATAAAAACAAAAGTCTCAGACAGAAGCATATCTTGCAGGGCTTTCTAACCCTAAGCCAGTGCCTTAAATGTTATTTCTGCCATCAGGTTACATCAACACTGGCATTGGAAGGGCTCAAGTGCTAGAGTCCCACCTCCTGGGGCAGTACAGTCATATCTTGCATTTCCTCTGGACAGCAGGCATTGTTTGATACCTGGCCATTCCTTCAGCTGACACATATGCACCTTCCCTTTCAGCCCTGGTTCTGGAAGACCACCATGTTTAAAAAACTCAGAGCTCCCTGATTCCCAATAATATGTGACCTAAATATAGACAGGTTCATAATTTCAGCTTTTCAGCTGTGTCCATTGCATTCTCTGCATGCCCTTGTTTCCACCTACCAAAGACCTGTAGCTCAGGATTCAGGGCTAGAAGAAGGGTAATGCATCCTACCGGCCATCTGTGATACAATCTGTTCCTGGTCTCTTCTAGGGTTTTACACGAGTGTTTTACTTGTGCTACCACGAGAAAGAAAAAGAGGAAGGAAAAGAATGAGGAAAAGAGAAAGGAGAAAGGAAGAAAAAAAGAAAGAAAAAGAAAAAGAACAAAAAAAGAACAAAAAAAGAACAATATCAGGGAGAATTAAACAGCCCCCTGTCTTATTACCAGAGTACAAATGAATTTTTGTATTCCAAGTCAGCCAGTTTGGGAGCAGTAGGATAATCTGAACAGTCATTTTAGCAGTCATGGTTTTGTGACCTGAAAATTTTGTTCAAATTAAAGCAACTCACTTCTCACCCATCCGTCTGTGCTGAATAATAGTGGCAGATGGAGAGAGGAAAATCTATATTTTTTTGCTTTCAAGGAACCACAAAAGTTAATGAGGTAATGTTAACTGTTCTGCAGCTGTAACTGAAAGAGGTCTCTGCACAGCATGTACATTGCTTCCTCTTTCTCTTTTGTGAGTGAATAGAACAGTGTATGAAAGAAATGCAGCTGAGTCATGATGTTAGGGTGTGATAAATCAGATGGGAAAAATTATATCGTAGTGTAGTAGGTAAGGAGAAATTTTACTTTTATTTGTTCCTGTTGGAATCGGAGTAGCATTGTGAGTGCTGCTTGAGTTCGAAAAGATGGCTCTAATTCCAAGAAAAAAAGGAGGTTTTAGATGACATTAGTACATTTTAGGTATTTTAAAAAGTATTTAAGACACCACCTTATCGTATCAGTGGCATAAAATCCAGTTCTCTGCCCACTTTTCACTTGGAGCAACTTATCCGTGCCATTTTGTAGCCAAACACAACAGTAAATGTTCTTTTTTGACAAAAATCCTCACTTAAATAACTATTTTGCTGTCACTGCTCTCACTGCTTTTTACCGTGGGTATGTGAGCTGCAGGTCTTGACCTTCTCTAAAGATCCAACAAAGTTTATGCTATGCTAAATAATTAAGACTGATGGCTATGGGCAAAGTAACATTTCCTTATACATTTCGTCATTTTCTGATCTCTTTGGAGGCATGGTGTTTTATAATGGATGAAGCATTCACCATTAATAAGTATTCTCTGTTGTTTCCTAAAGAGCCATTCACCAGATTAAAAAAACAGCAGTTAGGAGCTAATAAAGGTCCTCTCAGCTCAGCTTGAGAGGAGGACTTGTTAATGCCCCCAGGCAAAATGCCATTGAAACCATAATGTCAGGACTGGCCACAAAAACTTTGACCTGTAATTGCGTCTGGGGTGTTCAAAAGCGCGAGAGTTTCCAGGGGAGGAGAAGGGAGCAGTTTTGCCAGACCATTCACCGCCTGCAACTAGGGATGGAATTTTAACAGAGCGGGCAGACCCCCACCAGATCCTGACTGCTCTCCCTGGGAGCTTCTGAAAAGCCTCCCTCAGAACGCTTTGGTGAGGAGAGACTGAAGGTAAATTTTGGAGACCTAAGGCTAGAGTGCCATTCTCATGTGTGCCCCAACCCCAGCTCCCCGGGGGATACCGGCAAACCAAATTAAGGATGAGAGTAGAGTAGCTCTTTCCCCTCTGTGTGCAACCACAAAGAATAATGGCCCAGTGTGTTTTGGTTTTCTCAGCGCTGAAGGTTGTATGGCATTTCTTATCACCTGGGGATTTAAACCCTGAGGGTTAAGAGCAACGGTTCCCACGGAATAAGCACTGACTGGAATTTGCATCCAAAATTCAAACCAAAGTGAACATTCGTAACATTTTAGCACACATTAGGCTATCGATCCTGCAGTTGTTTTCTATATAAAATACTTTAGTCATTAAAGTACAGCCAATTCCAGCATAAAATACGGCACTACAGCAATATCACAGCTGATGTTAGAAAAAACAAACTTAAACACTACGTCAGAAGGAGGGTTCAGAGAAAAACTGGTGTTCAGTTGCAGTTCAGCCTGAACACTTCTACTTGCACTACAGGTACCCTTCAGAGTGACTACATGTAAATATAGCTTTTTTGCTACTTTATGTGAAATCTAACATATCCAAAATCTGTCTTCCCTAGCCTCATGCAGAGATAATGGTCCAATATAAACCTCAAGAAGAGACACCTATTCAAGTACTTCCTGCAATAGAAACTTAATCCATCCAGGTCTCTATTTGCCACTGTTCCTTTCAAGTGCTACTTAATTTTCTAAGGCTCTGTGTCCTCTATCCATCTTTCAAATTACAGTTGGTACAGTCACATTAAACTTAATTTCTCTTAATTGTATTTTCTTTACCTTTCTAGCTGGACTCATGCTGCATTTGTTGGAGGAGAATTGAGTTGTTAAAACTCCAGATTTTCTTCTTGTGTACTTTGCAGCACTGAAAAAATATCATGTAGATGGTGTCTTTCATTGTGCTGCTTGCTGTCATTGAGCTTGTCATGGCTAAATCTAGCCTCTCAGCAGCCAGACCTGGATGGGATACATTTTTGTCTCATTTCTGTCATTTTTTTTATGGTATGTAAGGCTGGGGCAACTGCAGTTCATCCCAACAGCAGATTATTAGAGGAAGAGACACAACAAATACAAGTCACAGTTTATGGGATTCCCCATCTCATGTAATGGTTCCAAGATACACCTTGGAAAATGTCGTCTCTTGGACTGACAGATACAGCAGACAAGCACAGGCAACCAATTTCTTATCAGCTTTCAAGACTTTGGGCAGTGTGGTGCCTATTCTTTATTCACAGATTTGCTGATCAGAGTTAGTTGTATCTCAGTAACTACAGCTGGGTATTTAGAATTACAATCTACATCTTCACAGTCTGATAGAAAGAGTGAAAGAAATTAACAATGTATGTATAAATATTAAAAAGTTACAGACATTCCTGAGTGCAGGGTATCACAAAATTGCATCAGAGACAGTTCAAGGATTTGTATTTAACCAAACACGCCCTAGTTTGTAAAATTCATCATGTGGCTGTGAATTCTGAGGAAGTAAAACATTGAGTCTTGGTAATGATATGCACTGAAAAGCAAAGCCATAAATAAGAAACAGTCTTGTGTTTTCCAGTTCTGGCTTGAGAAGTGGTAAACCTGATCATGCTCCAGCACGCTGCAGCACAGTCCGTATGCAGAAGTCCCAACAATGAAAATGTTTGCATAAAGCTTCATATTAATAAATATTCTCCATGCTAACCCAAACTTGGATGCAGGCTTCATTTTCCCTTTAGACTCTTTCCAATCTTAAGCCCTTTGGAAGTTTTCAACCCCATCTTCTGCCCCTGCAGTCCCTGCCGCTAACACACACAAATGACTTGCCCAGGATTTAACAATAACTAAAATGGAGCATATTTTCTGCAGCATGCCAGATGGTGCTGGTGAAGCCCAGACACGCAGGAGGTTCCTAATTAAAGCTTTAAACCTAAGGATGAGAAATGGCAGGTGCAGTCTGGTGGGTGCTCAGATAGCGGACACACAGGCAGGCTGCCTAACGACCTTTTTGAGAACACCCTCACACCCATCCTCAGGGAGCTCATAATGACAAGAAGCAGTTAATTTAAAGCTAATTGAGAAATCTCTATCCAGTCTTCACACAATAAAACAATGTGCCAGACCTCAGCTGGTGTTTGCACCCTGACAGGAAGAAAATGGCCACTGTGGGCTGCAAAAGCTGCCACCTCATTCTCACTCGAGGCAAACAAAGCAGGAGAACCCTTAAACTTTCATAGTTTCAGCAGCGCTTCAGCCCATAAATAAGAGATGCTGAGAGGGAGCACTCATGTCTAGGAACAGCAATGAAGCCTGTAGCTTCATAAAGGTTACTTCTTCAGCAGCAAGAGCTCACAAATTTGAGTAAATGCAGTGCTCTGAATGGGTGCCCTCCAGGACAGGCTGATGCCAGCCCCACTGTAGGCAGAAGGGACCTCTGGAGCTGTTCTCAAGGGTACTACAATTCCCTCATCTGCTGAAAGTGTTGGGTTTTATCCAGGCCCTCTGACACCTTTTCTAGCTTTTCTATGACAGACTGACGTATCAAGTACTTCTCCCACTCTTTGATGTTTGAGGGCAGTAGACAAGGAGGAAAAACTTGCACTATCTTATAATACACAACTACCATTAATCCCACAAACCCAATGTCAGCCTCTCCAGTGTAAAGCCAGTTCCTATGCTGGGTATAACCACAGGTGGCTGGAGGGCAGGAGGTGCCAGCAGAAAGTGCAGTGTCAGTATTGCCATAAGCACTTGGCTGGTTTTGGCTGCCCAGACATTCTTCACATCTGCTGACTTGCCTGGATGCAGAGCAGATAGATGGGATGTAGAGCTGTTGACTGCAGGCCTTGACCTGCATTGCTGACATCCGAGGCAGCTCTTAGGACAACGAGTAAGTTGGTGTTATTATTCTACAGCACTGCACTCTCAAGGGCCAGAAGGACCTTCCTCAGTCTCCTGCTAGGGTCCAGTTTACCTCTTCAGTTTGTACCAGTTGAGCCGCTGGAAGTCCAAGTTTACCATGAACGCCCAGCTGGGACAACTGGCAGTACTCAAAAGGTGAACTGCTCAGGGACTGGTGCCAAACTCTTACCAAATTAAAGTGAGATACTGTGCTCCAGAGTAACTCATTGAGAAGGTTGTTTAGAGGCATCACAGTGCTGGTATCACAGTGTAGCTGAGGATCCCATATAAGCACACTATGTCCTTTCCATGTCTCTGGTCCACCAGAGACTTTCCTTGTTGGAAACATGCCCAAAGTCACATATTCCTCGTGACTGTTTTGAACAAACTTTCAGATTGGCTTGAATAAAGTGTTCTTAGCAGACAGTAAATATAATAAAAGAAACTCTGTATCATGATAAATCCCTTGTTTCTCAGTGATGTACCCAAACACTAATTTGCCTAATGCCTCAACTTTCAAAGATGTTGCCTACTGATTCCCAAACACATGGGTAAAATGTGAGGGATTTTTGTCACAATTTTGAAAGAGTGGCAAAATCTGAGCTATACCTTTGTTATGTTATGGATGAGTCACAGCTGCTGGACCATGGGTGTGGTTGAGCTACATTATCAACTCTCACTGTAACAGAGAAATGGGTCTCTAGGAGAGCTTCAAGAAATTCCCACCTTTTCCTGCCTCTGGCAGCTCATTCTGATCCCAAATAACCTTTAATCTCTCACCCTGCTGGGCCAATGGTATAGTAATACATGGGACTACAATTCATGCCAGGTCAGGGACTCAGGCTGAACCACACAGCTCTTTTTGTTTGTTTGTTCATTTTGGAAAACGCAATATGGAACAACACTTTGACAGCAGAATTTTTCTCCTTCTGACTCATAAGTCAATCCCAATTACTGCACACAGACAACAGAACTGGAATTGGCTTGAGCTCCATCTGTTTTTATTGTCTACAGAGCTGACCCTCTGCTCCCACAGAAGTTACGATCCGGACACTAAGTGTTTTATAAACTGCGAGGTGTAATCCAAGAAGTAGGTGAATGTACGCCCATCCTAATTTTCCCCACACTGATTCTTTGGTTAATGCTTATAGAATTATGGGTGTCCTATAAATAAACATTACTCCTTCATAAATGCACCACAAAATATGCTATAGCAAATGGTAATATTCATAAAATTGAGTGAGAGAAAGGAACAGTTTCATTTCTTAGAAGTTTGGAAATCCTTAAGAACATGATGGAGAGGATTTGCAATGTGAGTAGATTCATAAAACTCCCATTCTAACAGAGTAAATTAGCCATGAAAGCAATATCACAGAACCGAAAAAGCCTTTCTCATCAGAGAGCTGGAGAAATGAACAGCAAACTAATCTGCAGGGTGCAGAAAGTGTGAGATTAGTTTGGCAGAACAGGAAGATTTAATTAAAGACATATACAAACCGAAGTGTCAAGCATGTATTATTCGGCTTTTGAAGCGCTTGGGAAAGACAGCCATTAGCAAATGGTGGGAAAGAACGCATGAGAGCTGCAGAATAGCAAGGATTGTCAGTCACTGGCAATGCTGAGGGCTGATTGCTCCTTCAGGGAACACCAAGACAGGGTAGAGCCAATTTACAGTAGAAAAGGGCAACTGAGGTAAAGGAGCCTGAAAGACAATTGTCCAATTCTTACCTGAATTTGACGCTTATCACTGTCCCTATGGGACAGCCCTCTCAAGGCTGGAGAAAAGAACCCATGGGGCAAGTAGCAGAAGGAAGCAGAATAGCACTTGGATCCAAGCAGAAAAAAGGTCAAGGGTTGTATTTTTTATTTATAGAAATGCAAGCTCATTGGTTTCAATCCAGCCAAGAACAGTATTTTCACTCTACAATAAAAACAACTGATTTGTGCATTCAGATAACACAAAAATTTGCTGTTAATTTTTCTAGTCTATAGGATCTGATTGTACAGTGGTTGGCAGTCATGATTTTCTGGACACTAATATTGCAGATACTGTGACAGCATTTCAATGTAATCCATAGATGGAATATGCAGAAGGATCAATGTTTCATTTTGTGCAGTTTTACTAGTAATAATTTAAATGCTAAATTCAGCAAACCTCCTTCAATATTACAAGCTCAGCTGTTTCCTAATAGGAAACAACTGTTCCAGCTCTAGGATCCTGCTATTGAAATGTTCCTTCAAATTTCCAATGGGTAAAGGTGAAAGAATATGCCAGCTGAGCTGCATTTCTGTGCACGGCCCTTCTTGCCCTGACAGCTTTCCTGGTTGTTTAGCAGCAGGAACAGCCCGGAGGTCATCACAATTGTGTCCCTTTCCCAGAGAGCTGATGGGACCTGGGTGAAGAACACTGCTGCCAGTTCTTGCATAGTAAGCAGTATGAGGATGAGCAGGTGGGGAGCCTGCTTGTGCAAAGTTCTCCTCACTTTGCAGTGAGTCACTAGCTAAGATTACTAATTCAATTCAAATAGTCCTCCTGATGTCATTCTCCATCTGGAAGAAAAGAACTATGTCATTTCTTTATTAGTGAGGAAGGAAAACGCTTGGTGTTTGCCAAGAAATCTCTATGAAGGGAAAGAAATTTGTCATTTTAGAAATAAAATCTTACAGCTATTTGTTTGGGCTGTGAAGAACAACCCATCCAGAACAGAAAGCAAAGCATGTAAATGCAATATCAAGAAAACAATGGTTATAGAACACTAAATGGATTCAGAAAACACCTGAGTCAAATTTCTCGGTGTGAGCAAAGGACTGAAGAGCATACTGATGGGGAAGCTACCTGTTTGTGTGGTGTGTTGGTGGTTGGTCTTTGGGTTTGGGTTTTTTCCTCTCCTTCTGCTCAGGAAAGCAAATTGGATTTCTGCACCTTTTAATTTTCCATGTGTGTTGATCACAAGTAATCTTAGCTTATCCAATAGATCTTACTCATTTAAATCTAGCAGATCAAAATGGGCCATATTTTGTCTGTATGACAGAGTTCACTTTAAGCTGTTGTTAGTAGTGGTTGTAAAACTGACAAGTCTGTGTGTATGTGCATGTATGCAAATGAGATCAGGAATAATAAATATACAACTAGGTAAAAAAGTGCAAGCTTTAAAAAAAAAGTCTCAGAGAATTTGCACAGTCGATTTACAATTTGAGGAGACAGTGCACAATGTATCAAGAAGAGGAAATGTGGAAAGGGAATACAATGACAGTGTCAGTCTCTGTAAATAGCTGGCACATATTGGAAAGAAGAATTCAATCAGCCCTGTGAGCAGGGTCTGCCACAAAAGGCATCAGGAAATGCTGATTCCCCACCGAGCAAGTCCCAGCTATTCTGCTTAGTACTGGCATCATGCCCAAGGGCAAATGGCAAGGTTGGAGTCAGAGGATTCTTCAGGCTGGGCATGGAAGTACTCACCAAACACTCCCAGAAAAACACGTGTTTTCATGCTCTATTCATCCTCACCCTCCTTCTCCTTCTCCTTCTCCTTCTCCTTCTCCTTCTCCTTCTCCTTCTCCTTCTCCTTCTCCTTCTCCTTCTCCTTCTCCTTCTCCTTCTCCTTCTCCTTCTCTTTCATCCTGTTTGACACAGTCACCTTCAGCCTCAGGCTCATCTCACACACATCAAAACAACATCCTGCTCCGATTGAGTTCAGTTTCAGCAACTTCCTTGTCTTATGTGCGTGAAGACATTTGAATTTCCTGTCAGTGTGGGAGCTGCCAGAAATTTTCTTAAGCTTTTTTTTAGACTTGTAATTAAGACAGCACAGTGGTTCTTTGTAAAAAGGCTGCTTTCAAGATTGTCATCAGGCAAACAATAGAAATAGTACAGATGGTGCCCTGCAGATTTCAGTTCTTGTAGTACTCTAGGAATTTAAGACCATGTGCCATCTATATTTGGGTAATTTCTATTTCTTGTCAAAAGTTACACACAAGCAACAAGTTATAATCCTAAAAAGTACAGATGGAGGCACTTTTTTTATCCCTAACAGTGCAAAATGCTTTTTCAATGCTGTTGTTTCCTTTTCCCCTCTCATGTAGGTTGCAGGTCAGAATGGAGTCCTTTCTGATCGGAAAACCTCGACTGAGATATCATACTTTGTGCTACTTCTATTTCTACCACCAAGTAAAGAGATTATTAAGAAGGCCAGTATGACACAAAAACTTCATAAAATAATAATCAATAAGATAAAAGAAAAAAAATCCATTATGCTACTATTACAATGAGAAAAGAAAATATCCCTGAGGTTTCACAGCAAAACAGGTTGATGGTACTCTGAAATGCCTGAAATAGATGGTTAAAGGAAGAAATCAGAGCATTGATGAAGATCACAGTAGAAGTCTGTGAGATTAGGTGGACTAATGTGCTAAAATAGGACTGGAAAAGATCAGACTGTGTAAAACTTGTGTAGTTTAGAGCTCACATCTGAACTGGGACTAGGGTCTAATCCTGTCAAAATTTCAAAATCTGTATTGGTAGATTTCATCCCAAAATAAAAATACTGTGGAAGTTGTCAAACTAGTGAGACTCCTGCCATCCTGAGAAACAGAATATCTCTTACACCTCTTTCTATTTTGGTCTATATATGAATGAGAGACATACAAAAAGATTAAACTAAAGCCATGAGGGCAGGAATTTCTGACCCTGACCCAGGCATATTGTTGTGTGTGTAAAGAGCATTTAAAACCTGGTATTGTGAATTTGCTTGCTGAAGGAAACAGTGACAGCTGTGAAGTCCAGAACTACATCTGAATTTTCTCCAAAGACAACTTTCCCTGGCTGGTGCAGATCAAAACATTCTTTGAGGTTAAAAGAGTTGTTTATTTCACAAAATTCTATATGGGTACAAAAACATGTATGTTTATTCCTAATTAGGCATATAAAGAAATAATAACAGACATCAATGGCATTTTGTATAGAATATTATTTTCAGCCATAATTGTTAGATAAATTAAGCCTATTCTTTACACTTACAAAAATATCTCCCTTCCTTATGCAGCAGTTTAAAAAATGTTAACTAATGGCTCAAGATAGTGTTATAACAGTGAACAAAAGAGTCACGAGGGAAGAAAGCCTCAAAAAATTGACAGCAAGCTTTACATGGCTACACAAATATAAGCATTGAGCTGTGACACACACAGCCTATACTGATGTTTAGAAAGAAACTCTGTTGTTTTTACACTTACTGTCTCTCAACTTTTGATGTAGGCAGAACAATAACCTCCACACAGCTAGATAATTGCTTTCACCAAAACCTCTGAGCACAATGTCATGTCTTAATGACACTCCACTACTAGTTCATAGATGTTATCATAAAATTAATTACATTCCCTATGAGAGCCCTTAACATTGATTTTGATGTCTGTCTTATTGATTGGCTATTGAACTCCTCATTGTGCTGTTTCGACAAGGTCCTGGCCTGACTATGCAGAGTGCTTTTGCCCTGGGCTAGCTGTCAATCTCCAGCACAAGGAAACTTGGAAAGGTCAGGGCTACCAAAGGCTGGCTGAGGGTGTACTGCCTTTAACTCAGCTGAAAGAAGACTTAATTAGGACAGAAATAATACACTTGCTGAATTTCTTTTCATGAGGCAGTTATCTAGCTGATGATAAGTAAATTCAGGAGATGGGCTGTCTGTTCTTATCCCTCATAGGGATTAACACTGAAATGTCATGCTTGGCAAAAAAAAACGTCACAACCCAAAACAGAAAGCAAAGGAGGGAGAGGAGTGCTGGCGGAGGAGGTGAAGGCAGAAAGCATGTTTCCAGTCACTGGGCCCTATAACCAGACTTCTCCAAGGAGCAGCTCCCTTTTTCTTCAATAGCAAGTGGCTCTGAAATTGAAAGGAAAGCACAGGAACGTGATTTTCAATGCCCAGAGCACAACTACACTGTGAAACAAAGACTGTTAAGACCAGTGCTGGGAAGACTGAGGCATTAGGGAAAGCACAGAGTGAACACAGGGCACCAGGGCGTGTTGCAGACTCAGCTGTGCTAAGCTGGTGCTCACTTGCTCTATCAGCTCAGAGTTCAAAAGACAAGCCCTAATTTTCAGAAGGCTTTATCACTTTGGGACCTTACTGCCCTAACAAACTCCTCTCCTGAGCTAGTGTTGAAGCAAGAGCTCAATTTTTCTGATGCAGGCATCCACTCATGCTCCCAGGCACAGCCTGGCCTCAGTCTCCCCATGCCTTGCCTCTGCCTCCACGCTGGAAAGCCCTGGTTACCTTAGCTGCCAGTGCCCTGCTCTCACCTCTGCATGTGGGTACTTTTACCTCATCTACACTGAATACTGATAGTCAAGGACAAATGGCAGAGCACAATGCCCAAATGTTTTTGGCTTCAGGACACCACATTAGCAAGACTAAGTAGTCAGTTAAAAGCTATTCTATGTTTTGTATCTCAGCTTTGTATAGTACCTGGGATGTTTGACACATCAAAATTTCAACTACTGGCACAAAATTCTCATTCTAGCCATACCCTATCATGAGTTTGTTTCACAGAAAATTCCTTATGACCCTTTGACGGCTAAAAGAAGGGAAAAGGTTCATGACTTTTTACATAGGCCCTCAACACTATCATTTTCCATTAGCCCTGTGGGTTGGCTTATATAGTCTACTGGACATCCTTGAACGAGCAGAAGACCACAATTAACTTGAAAGCCAAGCAGAAGCAGAAGCCTACTTCATTATACATGCTGATGACTTTCAGTATTGAGAGTCATCAGCATGAGAGTATTGAGTATACTCTCACTTTTCCATAGATTTAGCTGTTTAACTGCAGCGTACTGCAGGACTGTTTGGGCCAGAAGAGTAGGTGCGGAAGGCAACTGTGTAGAAGCTGCAGGAGAGGTTCTGGGGTCTGTCCTGTCAGGGGAAGGTGCATCACTCCAGGGAGAGGGAATGTGGCAGAAGATTTGGTCAGTGCCAGGAAGGAAACAAAGTCTGTTGTGTGCATGTGTGGGTGGAAGAGAACATGTCACACATATCCTGTGCCAGGAAGTAATTTCATCCTTTTCCTGGAACAGCAGAATTTAATTTCTGTGTGAGGTTCAGAGACACTTGAACCTTCTCTGCTAGAGTATTATAACTGAGTGACAGCAAGCTGAGAGGGAGGTCTAGCTATGAGAGTAGGACAGCCAGCCAAATGTCAACTTTCCTTTGTTGGTGTACCAGCATGTTGATGAAATTTATGATAGCCATCGCTCTCATTTGTAGGAAGGTGAGATGAGAGACAGAAAGTTATTTTTGTAGCAATTGAAGCAAAAGGGAAAGGGACATCTCCTGCTTGGCTGCTGTTCCCTGGTATGCAGTGATAATAATGAGCAGCATGGGGTTTTTATTCATCCCTGAATTTCTGAGCTTTGACCTTCATCTCATTTTGCATGGAGAGTTTCGTAGCTCGTTTTTCTCATTACTATTGTGTCCTTTTTTTCCTCCACCAAAATTATAATATTAATTGCAATCTGAAATTAGTATCTGATTGCAATCTAAATTGAATAGAGAACCATGATTTTCCAGTTTTCTGCAATCTTAAAATTACATGGCTGAGAGAGCTAAATCTAATTGTGTGGGGATTTTTAAAAAAAAATCTCTTCCCGCTTCTGCGCTTGGTTTTGTATTCTAATAAGCCCAAACATAGAAAGCATTTATAATCAAATAGCTAGAATTTCATGTCTGATTATGGATGCATGTTTCTAAGAAGAAATAACCTGGGAAACAACTGGGATTGGAGAAGCATTTCTAAATGATATGTATCTGATTTCTTCCAGCTGATAACATTTTCAGTATTTCTTGGGTCTGTTAGTTTTAATTCAGTACAAAGCTTCAAACTCTAGCAGCACAAGAGAGTGCATTGCTAATCCTGCTGCAGAGCAGTAAAAACATCAGCAGCACGTTTGATATTCAGTACTACAAACAGTGTTCCATGCAGAAGCTCCAGTGAACCGGGACTGGGTCTGTTCCAGACAGCAATTTAATAAATCCTGCATGTTTTTAAACACACATGTATTGCTATTAATTTTATGGAAAGAGTGTGCTGGAGAAAAGCCACAGGAAGGCCCTCAGTAGCATGGGCACGAGGACTCCTTTTTAAGCAGCTGCTGCATTTTGTGAGGTGTGAAAGAAAGTCAGTTTACAATGACTCCCTTATGTGTGTTCTCAATTTTGTAGCCTGAACTGGACAGCATGTTGCTGGTGACAAAGCTCCCCTTGATTTCAGTGGTAGCAGATGAGTGCCGATCCTCACCTGAAGTTCTTGGAAGAAGCAATTGTTGGCTTCAGTGGGTTGAGTAAGACTGATCCCTCTCTGCTTTGGTCGTTTAACTGAGGGGCCTATTTTGGGAATTTGGTGACTCTTGAGTCTCTCTTTGAGCAACATCAATTGTGATATGGGCACCTCTGGAGGCTGCCTGAATGTGCAGCTGAGATAAATCACCTTCCAGCAAGGTTTACTTCTTTTGCTTGGGATGGCTGGGCCAGCGGTGTGCCTTATTCAGGAGCCTCGATTTATGGGTGGGACTTGAGGCTGATTATGGATCTCATTTGAATCACTTCCTTCACTTGGTATGGGGTCACTGAGAGCATGTGAGAGACTTTGGCATTTCAGAAGCAAGGTACAGAGTCCTCCTGGAAAAAGCTATGCTTGCTTTCTGAACGGGGTACAACAAAGGTTACTAAAACAAGTTCTTCATAAATTTTTCAGCTATAAGGTTGGAGAAAAAATATCATTGCTTAATGTCACACACATAATACTAGTATCAAAGAAAACTGTCACTTTATTGTCATTGTACACAAAATTGCTGTACTCTTATTTTGTAACATTATAAACTAATTATTAAATTAGATCTCTATAAATACTCTTGGGATGCTGTCTGCATCAGATTAGAGTCTCATTTCATGCAGATTACAAAGACACAGAACTACATGCAAGTAAGGTGAAAAGTACTGTCAGAGTAATTTCTTTACCGGGCAAGTGTGCTGGTGGTCACAGACTCTGTCCTGCCCTAGTTGTGGTTCCATAGAACTCTAAATTGGCTTTTTTAGGCAAAGGTCACATTGTGGTATCAATTACTGGCTACTACCTGGAAAATTTAATTTCATGCCCTGCAGTTGGTCTGCTTTCTTCTCTGCTATGATTGGCAACTGTTTCCCTGCTGGTAACTAGAATAGCTCATTTACTTTAAGTGATTAAAATCCAGAAGCTAACTGATTTGGAAGGGCAGCTTTGGGTTGCTTGCATAACCGGAAGAGCTCTTGCATAAATGCATTTGGATGAATAGAACAAAAGCTACTTCTTGCGCTTTAGAAGGCCTCTTAAGAAATTGTATTGTTTGTGATTTGTGTCGTGTCAATCTGCTGCTTGTGCAGTTGATATTTAGTTCATACACTGGGTTATGAAAACCAGGGGAAATTAGTGAGCTAAGAAGAGCCTAATTTTAAATAATAAGATATCATGGTCTTGTTAATATTACTTATTTTTTAACCTAAAAACTTTGGCTTGAAGATCAATTGTCAAATATTTTCTGTATTTTAGAAGCCTCTGAAAAGCTTCTTAAACAGCTGGTTTGCATATTAACAGATCTTAGTGTTATTTTGATGATGCAGAATGCAAGGTCTTCATTTATTCCCAGAAATTGTTTCCTTCCCAAAGGATGTATTATGTCATTAACTTTGAAGTGGAACTGCTATCAAAACAAAGGCTTTAAATCTGCCTTAAAATTGTTTATGTAATGTAAGAAGTGACAGGTTGAATGGGGCCCTGGTCAACCTGGTCCTGTAGAAGGTGCCCATGGAACAGGGTTTGAAACAAGGTGATCTTTGCAGTTCCTTCCAACACAAATTTTTCTATGATTTTATGAATTTGGTCTCTCTCATGTGTCTTGAAGAACATGGTTTATATTTTTACTTATGTGTTTACTCAAGATAAGAGGACTGTTTCAGCTTCATGAAGAACAAGCATTTGAAAGAAAATATCTGTGAGGAATACAAGGAATTCTTAACTATAATTTAGGTGAAGAAAGGCTTATTGTTTTTGTTCCTATGACAATAGAGTTTTGCTAGACAAAGTACTCCAGGACTTTCATAGTTCACATTAAAAACAGTTTAAACAACTATTGTTTGGTGAGTGGAATGACAGTTGTCAGCCTGCAGGTGCATTGCAGAGGCCTTTCTCAATGGACATTTTGGCATAAAATGAAACGACTGACATTATTTGACAAGTATTTATGCCAGGTTCAAGCATTCACGTGGTGGAACAGGATCAGAAGATTTGATAAGGCAGCAAGTTGGAGTTTGGCAAGCCAAAGGATACAGGGCACCAAGTTCTAGGACCCAGTGTTTCTTTACTAGTAGTCAAGAGGTTCTGCTTTCCTTTGAATTTGGATCAAATTGTCTAATCACTTCCCATGCATTTTTTAGCCTTTTTTGCCAACAGTACTCTTGGAGTGGTCAGTGTTCCACTACAGGTAAAGTTTACTAAGTAAGAGGTATATCCTTACCCCAGGAAGTGGACAATACAGAGGTCTGCTTATCACTAAAACTCTTTGAAAAGGCTTATGAGACTCAAATTAAAACTTCTTTTAAAATAATTTTCAATGCAAAGTACTACAGACATGGAAATGCCTCTACGCATTATTTCTTTTCTTAGAAGTGTGCTCCTCCCAAGGGTAATTCAGTTGCTAGCACCAGATCCTGAATTTATCCTCTGGCATGTTGGAGGCTAGTGGCGTTCACCTTCCTTTTCATAAGATTGTGCACTCGACCACAGTCAGTTTCCAGAGGAAGCTATGGCACCTAGGTCTGCACAGCACTTTGGACACTTGTTTTGATACCTATCTATTGGGGCTTGGCTTTGGGCTTTCAGCTTTGTAAGCCTGGCCCAGAATCACCACTCTCAGTAGGAGCCACGAAGCAGCCCCAAGGCAAGGAATGACCTGAACTGATCAAGTTTTCTCTTTCCTTCTCTGGCCCGGTACACTGACCATGTAGACTCCACACTGGCCATTTCCCAGCAAAGCTATGCTCTGCCTGTGTCCCTCTGCAGCCTTGCTCCCAGAGGTGGGATATCCAGCCATTCATGCTGTCAGTCTTCACACAGCAAAAATTATGGAGTTTACTGTCCAGAATCTCTCCAAATCAGAAGATTTTAGGGCAGATGCTCAAGCATTTTTACAACACTTGAGACAAAACCCAACCACTGTAAGTGGTAATCTAAATGTTAATACAAAAACCATATTTGTCCTTTGACAGCAATGAGATTTTCTCATTTGAAAGGATGCATGCATGTGCTTTGTCAGATGTCAGCCAAAATCCACCTTTTGCCTTTTGTTTTTTAACTTCTTAATGAAGTTCCAAATGTGTCAAGCACACACCTGTTACAAATAATTTTGCTTAGGATAAAAAGTTAATATCGCCTACTAAAGCATTGAGTTGCCAGACCCAGGCTTTGCTGGTAGGAATGTAATGATTTGCTAATTGTTTGGCACTGCGGTATCATAGACAGACTGGAAGAAATTTGCACGTCAGAGAGAAATACTAGAGCTCTGGCCTCTAGAAGGTGAGGCAACTAACTCTCCTCATTCCTTTTGGAAAGGCCCACCCTTCTGTGACTTCCAGGAGTTACTCAGTAATTCTTGCCATTTATTGTTACTCTCCAGTCAGTGTACAGATAGAAGGTGTCGGCTCCAGCAAACCCAGAGCACTACCACTCACAAAGTAATCTGAAAATTTCACTACTGCTGATGGCTCACTTCTAGCATCCCTAGAACTACTTAAACTGCACACTGACAGCGTGCAGTGATTGAGATACACTCACTGCCTCAAAAAATAACAGAATGAATAAAGGCATCATTTAAGTACAGTGCATTAAACTGCATTTATTTCATATAGATGGTGAAAAAGCAGAAATATAAAGCTGCTCTCAAAATGAGTTTAGCTTTTAAATCCTTGGTGCAGCATGTCTCACATCTTGTTACCGATGTAAAGAAACAGACAGTTTTTGTTTTCTCTGTAGGATGAAATGACGTTGACTTCCTGTAATGTGTGAAATGATACTTTAAGAATACTCAGTTTCTCTAGCATTTTATAAATAGCACCAAATCAAATGCCAGCAAACACATGAGCACCTGCTAATCAATCACTGAATTTTTTCCTATCTTAACTTTTATACTGATTGATAAAGAAACCTCCAACCAAGTTCGAGCAAGTGAGGCATTTTGAAAGAATCCAAACATGAACAATAAATTCAGTACTTTGTCTCTGTTGAGAATTTCTAATATCATAAATCCAACTCCACATTCTTCAGAGTTCTTCAGTTATTTGTCTAGGGAGAGATCTCCATTGGCACAGAGGGGATTTAGGCACTGAGTGGGAAGTAAGTACTCAATTACCTTTTCTGTCTTTGTAAAGGTTTCCCACTGATGTCTATGATGAAAAGAATTGGAATAGCAGGCCTTACTGCATGTAGCCTGTAAGGATACTCCAGGCACTCCCCATATTTTTTTAACATCCCAACAAGCTATTCATGTGGAAAAGGAATTCTTGAATTGTGAATCCTAAATATTAAGAGCAGATCAAGGATTGTACTCATTTCCAGGGGGAGGCAGTACAATACTTCAAAAATTTCATTCAATATCTAGTGTCTTTCTTCCAGTTCTTCTTTCACCCTGTCTTTCTGCTCCCTCTTTCTAGCTGAAAGTCAAGACCCATATCTGGAGGAAATAAAATGGCTATATTGCAGTGCTTTACAATTAGCATGGTTGAATTTCAGCTCAGAGCTAATAGAGCTCTCTGCAGAAGGCATTGAACCTCTTGCTTTGTGCATCGGCGTCTTGTATAAAGGAAAGAACATAAGCAGCTGCCCTCTTGAAAAAAAATCAGAAGAATTCACTACCTACCTTTTCCCTGCACTCAGCAGTTAGTGGTCATTCTAGCTTGGTAATGAAAGGCAGTTCCATCCCCTCAGCATACATTATCAAGTAGCTTCAGGTTGTCCTTAATCACCTTAATTTTTTTCTCTTTCAAAGTTTAGACTAAATGATTTAACAGTGCCCATGTGATTTCCCCATAATGACTGTGGAATTGGTAGCCATGTGCTTTAGGTTAGGACACACCAGAATGGGAAAGCTGAACATACTTGTTTCACTGCAGCAGTAAAATCAACCTTCCTTCCCTCCCTGCTTTCCCCTGCCCTTCGCCAAACCCTCTTCTCCCAGACCACATAACCATATGGTCAGGGTTATAAAACATCAAGGCCTCTGTCACTATAGCAATCCCAATAAAAAAGCCAAGGTAGAAGCCTTCACAAGGCTTAGCCTTCATTTACATCTCATCCCTGTAGTGTTTATCTCTGCAGTTTTTAAACACTGCTCATATCCCACATAAAAAATGTTTCCTATTTAAATAGTAAAAATTTACTACCTGAACATCCTTCTCCCACTCTGCTGGATTACATCTCTCCAGGGACAAAACACCAACCAGGCAGGGTAAAACACCTGCCTTATTAATACTATTAATCAAGAAACAATGATGAAGAGCTTGACACACAAAAACCTCGCCCATCTTTGAAGTCCTCAGCTGGGCCAAACAGACTTCAGCTAGGAGTAACAGGTGCCTCTCCCCACAAATGATGCTGTTCTGCCTTAGGATAGCACAAGAAGCCAGAGGGCTGCACTGCTCAGAGAGCCAGTGTCCTTTCCCATGCCGTCACCAGCTCTGAGGAGACCCCAAGGGCTCTTTTGATGCACCCTGTTTCTGCTACAAGATGGTGTTAAATATTACAGTACCCAGGATGCCCAGATGGCTTATATGGCACAACACTTTGCCCCAGGCTGCCTGCAGAGAAAGGCAGATAATGATATTTTCAAGGAGGGCTTTGTATTGGCTTGGGCTATAATATCATAAGCGCTAATGGAACTAAAAATTAGATCCCTGTGATTCTGAAGGAGTTAGGGTCCTGTGAAGAGCATTTGCGTCATCTTTACTTTAATCCAGGTCTAAGCACAAAGAGGAACCTCCAAAATTATCAGGAGGACTGTAGAAAATCAGCGGTTTCAGATGTCAGCATGAAATTGTGTCCCTACTGAGGCTTACTCGTTATTGCTTTAAAACACTAGATGTCCATTAAAAATAGATTTTAATGACCCAGCACCTTTTAACTTTGTCTCACTTATATTGTTCACTCTTCAAAATCCTCTGGGTGTTTGCCATGATTCAGTAAAAATCTAGCTGCATTAGCAGACCTATTTTGAAAACTCTCAGCATTGAAGCTCACCAGTACATCTATAATCTTCCCCCTTGTTCTCATTACTGTAGTCAGCTTCTGCTGTTTCTGTACTGCAGTAGCATTTGCTGACATTTCCATGGGGATGTCATATATTAGGTAGCACTCCAGGCCTCGGTTAGCAATACATGATACATCTTGAAGCAGTTAAATTCCTCATGCCATTTTGAAGTCAAAAGCCTGTTTCATTTAAAAGCTGGACTCCTGGCTGGTAACTTGTCTGGAATAGTGGGTGGCAGGTTAGTGCAATTTGAAATGGCTAGGAGAGAGGAGGAAACCATGAAAAATGGAGCAATTACACTGCAGGTCAAGGTTTGTTATTGGGTGGCATGGTTTCAATTTGGCACTGAAGCATGGCAACAAGTCTACTAGGCATGTTCATGCATTTTTGTTATCTGCAGTATTTGAGGAGGGGAAGGGGGAACATTTAGGAGTCCAATATAGCTATCTTGAAGGCTTTGCTTATGAGGC
This sequence comes from Pardalotus punctatus, assembly GCA_013400915.1. Classification (NCBI taxonomy): domain Eukaryota; kingdom Metazoa; phylum Chordata; class Aves; order Passeriformes; family Pardalotidae; genus Pardalotus; species Pardalotus punctatus. Next base: position 253,745 of record VZTX01004882.1, on the reverse strand, counting down.
TTTTTAAAAAAAATTATTTGGATTTTTTTTTTGGTTGTTTGTTTTTGGTTATTTTTTGTTTAAGCAAACCATCATTAACCTGAAGTTTGGAATAAAAGCATCCACATGAAACTTTGAAAACTCTGAGCTGTTTGCCAAGTTCTAGATCAAAGGTGCTTGAAAAGATTGATACAATTTTTTTTAAAAATAAACCATGCACATCTGGCCTGAGAATTCGTCTGCCAAGTTTCAGCCTAATGAACTTTGAAATCAGCCTCCTACCAGCAAATCTCTAGGCCCAGGTTTCTAGTAGAGTAGCTGGACAATTTTTATAGACAGAAGGTACTCATATAATGACTGTGTTCTCTGCTGGCAACTAATTGACAGACTGCTGATACAGTGTTGTTTCAAGCAAACAAAATTGGTTTTAATTTGTCCTCCATCATTTATCAGCTGGCACATGATGCCTGGATGTTAAACTTTTATTGCATTAGAGCTAGCTAAAATAGCCCTAAGTCCAGCAGTGGAACGCACATCAACAGCACACTGTTTACACAGCACAGCTCTTCCCATGTTGTACCATTCCTTTTGCTTTTTTATGCAGACTCAAAATTGGTTGGAAATGTAAAAGCTTTTGCTGAAGCTGGCGTTTGTTGGAAACACCCTTTTGTTCTGCACTTTCCTGATTGCCAGATGGGAGGAACTCCTGACAGTCTAAAAATAACAAAAGATCCTTGCTTATGCTCAGCTCAGAGTTGTAGCCCACAGAGCCAGAAGCTCATGTAGAAAGAAGTTTTTCATACCAAAGCTAAAGTGAAAACCATATTTAAAAAATAATTTAAAAAATCCTTAGCCATTTGAATCTCCTCTTGAAACTAGGTTTCATTATAAAGACAAAAGGTTTGAAAAACTGAAGACACTAGATTTGCAAGCTGACCCTTGCAAAAGCCCAACCAGAAAGGGAGCATTTAAGTGCACAAAATTTCTTTGCCCCCAGGCAGGTGAACGTGTATATCTCCAATAATCCTTTTTGCAACTGTCCCTTGTATGGACCAGAAAAGTTCCTTTGTAAGTGTTTTTATTTCAAGTGCACTTATCTGAACTCTGACAAACTTCAAGTGAGAAGGTAATTAAGCCTCGGCACCATTTGTTTGGACCCACAGGAGTGATACCATGCACAGAATCTCTGCTATTAAATTATTTTTATTATTGCTTCTCCATCATTATTAAGGCTAGAAATGTCTTCCTCATGGCTCATTTGATATTAAAATTCCAGATACTCTTAGCAAGTCATATTTCTGAATTTAGAGAAGTTAAAATTATCTTGATTCAGTTTAGAGACGCTGCTTAAGACAAGATGACAAGCATTTATGACTCCACTGATTGTACCTTCCAGATTTCCACTGATTCTAAAGACAAGCACCCCTCAGTCAGACCCCCTAATGGATCCCAGGTGCAGTTCTCTGTACCTGAGGACATCACTCTAAACAAAGTGGACCAAGAGATTCCCACCTAATGTCACTGGTACAGTATCCCCACAGCACATGGTCCTTGTGTTGGCAGGTAGGACCCACCTCTGATGGATTCCTTGAGCATATCCACGTTCCCAGAGCTACAACACTGTAGTAGCTCTCTGAGTTCCCTGAGTGGCTCTCTGAGATTTCCACCTTATCCTATGTTGGTAGACCTTGTGTCTTAGAATTAGAGTATAAGTAGTCACAGACAGAAGGATTGGGGAACAAGATAATCCTGTGTTCTCTTAGAAGCACAGTACATTGAGTTCATCCCACTTTGTTTCTGCAAATTACTTAGAGCTTTTTGATGGTGAGTATGTGCAAGAAAGAAGCTGGGAAGGAGTACTGTACAGGAAAATAAAGTATTGCATCTTGGTATGTGAAAGGCAAGCACACCATTCAGATTTTACAGCCACAGCCTTTGCAAATTGCTGAGCACCTAAATGGGTAACAGACTTTTACACTGTCACTACAGCATGTTCTGGCTAGAGGCATCCCTCTTTTGCAGTATAGACACTAAAAAAAACTATTCACTGGTGCTATTTCTACCTTTTTTTTTTTATGCAAAAGGAGAAAGGTAGATAAAAGGAGGGCAAAGAAAGGTTTCCAAAACTTGTTATGGCTATACTGTCCGGACTATAGTAAAGAATTTATGATAGTGATTTCTAGACTTTAAAAGATTTCAACAGAACTAATTCAATTAAACAGATACTGTAACTTAAGCCAATGACATTCATGTACAAATTGCTTGTTAACAGATTTTTTCCTTTCTGAAATGCTGTTGTCCTGATTGAGGATTTGAACATCCCAGTGATAACACCCACATTTTAAAATTTTGTTCTTGCACAATAACGCAACAGCATGCTACAGTCAGAAAAATTCAAGACCTTTACTTCTCTCTCCAGACAGTTGTTAAAAATAAAAATATTTTGCTTCTTTTCTCAAAGTTATAAAGTTGTGTGGGCAACAGATGACCAGATACACAAGAATAGGGGGAAAAAAAGAAAGAAAAGTTCTCCGAAAGAGAGAAAGAATATATGTTGCTGCAGTCATGTCCAGCTGAGGAGAGCTAACATATTAGTGTCAGACAGTAGCTTTTCCTCCTTTATATGCTAGTGCTCACTGTGCTGGATGGTAAACTCTGTACTTCGCTGTTGCTTTGAGTATTGCTAACTGCAAGACATTCCTGGGCTCACATCAAGTATAAAATCTTCTGTGTTCTATACAGATCTACAGGAATGGATTCCTTTCAGCATCACTCCCTCAATAAATTTGACATTTAGATTATAGAGATATACCTATAAATATTGCAATAAAAATCACAGGAATCTGAAGGACCAGATCTTTCTATGTGTTGAAGAGCATAACCTTCACTGTTAGTTGAGTCTGCATCCCACTGTGCTCCCAGGTGTACCAAATATCTATGAAATTTCCTCAAATAACTTACTGTTGCCCAACAGTTAAGAGAGGCACATTCTCTGCGGGTGCAGACTATAGAGAAATAGAGCAATGATGATCTGAAAATCTGCCTACATGATTTTTCTCAGCATTATGAAAGAGAACGATAGCAAAATGAGGGCTGGCAAGAGTGGTTATCATTTTTGGAAACACTTATGAACAGCTGTAGCAAGCAGCAATAACATATTCAGCAAGGGGAAACCAATCCTATCTTTCAATGAATATTCTATCTGAATGCACTGAAATCCAGCATCTAGAACAACTGTGACAATACTTTTCCAACCAGTGCCAAACTAGTTCATGTCCACAGAGCACTGTCCTGCTTAAAATCTCTCCATTTAAACATCTAGTCAAAATGACTCCTGAGAATGGAAACAAGCAGTGTACGCAAAAAGGGTCTTGAGTGATCTCTCAATCTTTTAGTCCTCACCTTCTCATTCACAGCTGGGTTATTACCATCCCTACCCCTGTTATATCCAATCCAGGCTGGAAGGCACAGGCCTGACCTTTTTTAAAATTATCTGTAAAGCAACACACACATTTCTGGCTTTTTATTAAGCAATAGATAGTTGCATAAACTGACCATTTGGCCTTTTAAAGAATAGCAAAAGACTTACAGGGGCAAGTATCCATTTGCATGTGACACTGTTTGACGGCTATCAGTGGTTTCCACGTCTTTATAAGGAATTGTACCAGTGTCTTGAAGACACAGACCTCCCTTATTGAAAGTGTTAAGACTCTGGACTTCCCTGCCTCTGGGCTGACTCTACAGAGGTGTTGCCCACCCCCTGCTAGCAAGGACCTCCACAATTTCCTGGTGTTCAGAGGAAAAAACTAGAGTTTTACTGCCTTCTTCCATCGCTTTGGAAGCCTGGGACAAACAGCACATCTCAGCTTTCTCCTCTCTGACCTATAGAGCACAGTGCAACTCCCCCATGTTTCAGTTGTCTTTGAAAAAGCTGGTGGGACAGAACTATTTTGCTTCTCTGCAAGGATGTACATGGCACTGACCATACCTGCTTCAGAAAATGTTTATAAAATGAGCATCTCCCAAGATGAACTCCCCATAAATACCTGGAAAATATCACCATCAACTTACAGTTAAGTCAAGACATGAACCTTGGCTGACCTTCTTGTGTAGCTCCCTCTAATCCCTCACTTCCTCACAAAACTGGGTGAATGGTCTGAGAAACCCATGGACCTCTCAGTAAATCATAAATCCATAACAGGCTTGTTAGTTTGGGGGATTTGAGGAACAGATTTCAGGAAGTAGTGAGGAATAATGATCCTCTGGGATGTTTCATCATTTTCCATTCCAAGAGTTTATATATGTTGTCTGTGACTTCCCCAGTGGATTTGAAGGAAGGAACAGAACTATCTCAATATTTAATTTCTGAGTGATATTAATCAAAATTGTATTTTAAATTCTAGTGCTCCATAATGTGAGAATTGCTATATCTCCAATAAAGAAATAAGCTGTCCATACAAATAAAGTCAGAACTGATTTAGATATAGTCCAGTAGAAATGTATTATTGACGGCAGCATTATTATACTATTTCATTTTGTCTTCTGGTGTGTCATTTTCTATACTCTCAAGATACAAACAGCTCTCCTGATTCAGATTGTGTGGGAAATTCAGAAAGATGTACAAGGGTAGACATATTCTGACATTGTCAGAAATGTTCAAATGCTTAGCTCATAGTTTTCTGCTGTTTGCTACTATCCTAGGGCTCCAGGGGCTCTGGTTATTAGAGTGCTCAACTGAAGAGCTTTGAAGGTTTGTCAGTGTGCTCTGGTACTTCTGGGCATGTATTTGATCAAAACAGATCATACAGAGAGAGTGTGAGACTGTGTCTTTAGAAAAGTTTTATAGACAAGAAGAGAGGGACAGTGCAGTTGAGTCTGAGGTAGCTCCAAATTAACTGGTTTGAAGTGGGTGATAGCCTTGTCATGGCAGCTCAGAGCTCAGTGCACATTAGTGTACTCTGGTAAAGAACAATCAAGATGCATATTAGTAATTCAAAATTGTGTTCACTTTCAAAAAGGCTCCCTGAATTATTTGCATCTGATTCAGTATGATTCTTTCATCTGACACCTTCCGGAGAGCAGGGTCCTTCAGTGCAATGGCAACACCGCGGAAGGACTTCTTCCTTCAACATTCACAGCTAATTAGAATGGATCTGCTGCAACATTTCACCCCTGATCCAGGGCAGGATTATTTCTGAGGAACAGAGACTGAGAGGTCCTGCCAAAATCGCACATCTGTGGAGCTAGAATTGTCTGGGACCTCCTCTAGAGCTCAGGAGAGGGTTACACATACAATAAATTATGTGGAGAATAACAGATAGATGACAACTGACTGCAGAAACACAAAGGGATGTGCTAAAGGACTATCTATCATGCTTGTCATTTTATGAGGTTATAACAAGAAGTGATAGATTTAAGATTCAGTTGGGAAAATCTGTCATTACTATTGGCCAGCATTTACAAATCTCAGCAGCTAGTGCTAAGATCCCAAATCTACTTTCAGGTATTTACAGAAAAATTTTTCAGGTTTTCAGAGGTGGTGAAAAGTTACCTTTACAGTCCTCCTTTCCTCGTGCAGAAAGGGCAAATCCTCCTAATCAGAAAATTTTAAAAGCCATGAAAACTTTAATCTTCTACAGACATTTCTCCCCTTTATCCTGGTAATGTGCTTCTTGTTCTGTCAGTGTTGTCTCATTGAAGGAATTGGAGTCTTTTTTAAACACACAGGCCAAAACTTTTATTGGATAGCTCCTGCTTGTTTCTGCAGTGCTCCCTGAAGCAGGAGCATCAGCACATGGTGACATGACTATCTCTGCTCTGCTGTTAAATTGCAGCATGAGACAAGACACACTAAAACTGTAAAACTCCCTGTTTTATAAAGTCATATCCTACAACCATGTGTGTACAATTAGTTTGTGCTGCAGATTGGTAGGAACACTAAGTAAATGAAGAAGAAAGTTGGATTCTGGACCCTGCTAGGAGGTAAGGTCTATGAGTGTATGAATTAAAATAAAATTATGAGGTTAAAAAAACCCACAAAAGTAGATCTGGTGTTTTTGTCTGATGTAAACATTACTGGATGGTCTTGGCCCAGATTATATCAGGCTGGGAGGCCTGTGAATAAAGAGCTGCCCTTTTTTGCAAAAAGTGAATAAACCTCCTCAGGCTGCATCTTGCAGAGGTGATGTGGCAGCCTGTTGGGTAAGTGCTCAGACATGAGGTAAAACCACCTCTTTATTGAAAGACCCCTCAATACGCAGCCTGAATCTAGATTATGTGTGAAGAAATTTGTGTCACCATCTGGTAAAAGTGATGAGGTTCATTTGTAGCACAGGCTACAAGGGAGAATTATTCCCAGAGCTGGTAAGCATTGCTCTGCTGGGGTGGACAGTCCCACTCCAACAAATTACATTTCTGCCCTTTCAGCCTCTGCTAACCCTCAGAAAGGCACCCACTTCTGTCTCTTGGCTTCTGGGTGTAGGTGCCAAGGATTTGTGGTGCTCCTTTTCCTTTGCTTGTATTTACCTGCCTGTACCTGAGAGGTCACAACCCTCATTCGAGTCCCTGGCAACACTCAGGAAATAGCAAAGGCCATTTCCCTTTCCCACCCTGAGACTGAACTCCAAGCCCCTTGGCTCACCTCTGCCTGGGATATAGGCTGCCCTGGGGTAGGGGGAAACAGCTCTTGGGAAAGCCTGTGGCATAGAGGATGGCTGTGGGTTGGAGTCTCAGGCAAGAACTCAGGGTGGGACCCAGCCTGTACAGTCACGGCGCTCACTGGAAAATCAGGCTAAAGAAAATTCCGACAAACAACTCTCTTGTCTAGTGTAAATCCAGTTGCTTTCAACTTTTCCAGATGCCTGAACTCGATGCTTGTCCTTCCTTCATGCTGTTTTAAATGTTCTCCACACCTACTAGGCTGCTGAGATCCGTGAAGCACCACTGTCCAAATGCAGTAGGAGCGGGGGGTCCTGGCGAGGTGACATTTCCTCTCCTCCCTGGATCCCTGATTTGCACTTCCTCTCAATGGCATGTGCATCACCTTGCTGCCTCTGCTCTTCTGTGTTGGTTTTGCTTGGCCTGGATTTTGGTAGCGGGGGGGCCACAGAGGTGGTTTGTGTGAGAAGTGGCCAGAAGCTTCCACCCTGTCCAGCAGAGCCTATCCCTGATGACTCTGAAGGTGGACATGCTGCTGGCCAAGGCTGGGCCAATTCGAGATGGTGGTAACACCTCTGTGATAATATATTTAAGAAGAAATCAAAACGAAGGTAGGGGTGCAGTTTTAATTCCAGCCAGAGAAGAGGAGGAGGTGAAAACATGTGAGGGGAACAACATGGAGACACCAAGGTCAGTGAAGAAGGAGGGGAGAAGGTGCTCCAGGCACCAGAGCTGAGTTTTCTCTGCAGGCC
>VZTX01004882.1:195491-246146 GCA_013400915.1 Pardalotus punctatus | reverse complement strand
GCAGCCTGTCCTTGGAGGACTGCACCCCGTGGACAAGTGACCCACGCTGCAGCAGTTTTGGGAGAACTGCTTCTTGTGAGATGGACCCATGCTGGAGAAGTTCACAGAGAACTGTGTCCTGTGGGAGGGACCCCACGGTCTCACAGACTTCTCTCCCTGAGCCAAGTGGAAGAAAACCTTGGTGAACTGACCGAAACCCTGTCTCCCTGTGCTGTTGGTGGGAAGGAGGGGAGGGTTGGGGAAAATAAGTGTTTTTAAGGGCTTATTCTACTTCTCATTATTGTGCTCTGCTTTTGTTAGTAATAAACTCACTTTGTATCTCTAAGTTGAGCCTGTTTTGCCCTTGGAGTGTTTGCTCCCCGGTCCTTATCTCATCTCATGAGCCCTTCATTAAGCTTTTTTCTCCACTGTCCAGCTGTAACAGGGGAGGGTGAGTGAGTGTCTTTCATGGGTGCCTGGTGTTTGGCCAATGTCAAACCTTGACTTTTCCTTTTGGAGAGGTCCTGCAAGGGAGGGTACCATGTACCCTGAGCCGTACCTTGCTGGCAGTGCATGTATGTAGAGAAAATGCTGGATGTTGGGAGCTCATGAAATTTGGGTTTAATTCCTTGTTCTGTTTCCCACAAAATGCTGGATAGCAACAGTCTGAAGGCTTTTATGAGCTTGAAGATATTCATATATGATGAGAAAAATGCCTGGCTAAAGAATTCTGGATCACCAGGAAACTATCAGCTACTTTAGGGGCTGAAATGCCTTTTTAAATGCCAGTCTTCCAGGCTGTGCTTCAGCTCTTTTTACCAGGACAATTGCAGCAATGGCTGTAAAATGCTCAGATGGTCTGTAATTACAGCCACATAAATGGAGAAGCCTAGCTTTTTTTAGGAAGCTTTCTTAAAAAAAAATTCAACAAGTTCAGTTTCCTTGCTTTTAAAGGCCCCAGATCCCAAACTTGCCAAGCTTCTGCAGATCCCAAGCTCAAAACAAGTGAACCAAACAACAGACAAGGTGTGTTGTCTCAAGCCATCTGACCATCCATCACCTCTTCCAAAACCAGACATAAAAGCCAGGTGCTCCTGTGCCAAGGGATTTCCCACCTCACTTATTGGGATTTACTCCACAATCTGCTGGCAAAAACCCCTCTGTCTGTGCAGAGTGTGAAAGTCTGCCTCTCTCAGCAGCTGCTGGCAGAAGCCAGTGCTGATGATCAAGACAGTCAGTGTGAGCTCAAACACTACACACCTGTCCATGAAAAAGCTGCATGTACTGGCTTGAGTGATTTCTGACTTTTAGGGAATTTTCTGTGTGGACCTCATTCTTACCTCTTAGTCAATGGATACAAGGAAAATTTTTTTGATAAATGCGGAGTGCTGCAATGACTTTATGTAATGAAACAACTTTAGAAGCAGTTTTGCTCATAGAATCAAACCATAATTTGTCATTTATAATCACACTTTTATTAAAGGAACAAGTATCTAGTTTTAGAATCCTGCTCAGTCTAGCTGTTCACTTTACCAGCAACTGATTTTAATAAGGGTGCTATAAAAAGAAAATTGTGATTAGAGAGATGAATATAGACACAGGGGAAAAAAAGTTAGGAAAACATATACTTACTTTGGTCTCAAAGTATGAAATGTACTATCTTAAGCAACATGTTTACTACAAGCAGAAGGACAAGCAAATGTTTATTGCTTCTATCAGCACTAATGCAGAGTCCCTTTGGTTATTTCTTTAATCCAAACAGCTTCCTGGTAGATCCAAGATGTGAGGCCTTTCTGTAATGACTTGGCAAGAGAAAGGGTCCAGAACTTCTCTGCAAACACAATTAAGTTGTCAAAGACAAGTCCTGTATTTGAATTAAAACTATAAATCTTTCATCTGCACCTACTCTACATCAAATAGCAGGAAAAGAGGCCCTCCCATCTTACAGTCTTAATTACCAGAGCACTGCAGCCTTTGAGCATGACAGAGCCAATGATAGTTGACCTTGTGCTCCAGCCCCAGAGTGGGATCAGTGTGATGAATGGGAAACCCTGCCTGAAATATCACAGCAAAAGGAACAGCCTCAGATGGCAAATTAAGTGCCTAGCACACTGTTGGGGCTACACAAATATATAATAATACCCTTTGCTTTGATCTGTTTATACTGGAATGAGCAGTATGTTGAAGGCTTCAGTGTAAATATATCAAACTTTGTCTGGTAATGACCAGCCCTTGACACCTCTTTTCCCACACAAATGCATGGCAGGATGGTGGCTTTTCCCCTCTCAGACACCACTGCTAATACTGTTGTGCTTGGAGTAGGAGAGATAGGCACTGTGGGTTTGTTATGGCTCTCTAATGCTCCCACATGATTCCCCATGGCCCATACTAGGTAAAATAACTGTGGGCCTGCAGGGAGAACAGGACTTATGAGGCTTAGTTTTCCTTTTCACGATATTCAGGAAACAGGTGAATCAAATACTGTGGCAGCTGGGGGTTTGGTTGCCCTAGCGCAGCAGTTCCCACTGCTGTAGTGTGGGTGTTGAGCAGCCCCTGAGATCCACAGTGGGGCTTTCTCTTCAATTCTGAATAGTTTTTAGCTCAAGTGTTATGATAAAGAGGCATGGTGCTCCGTGAACAATCCTTATAGTATTTTGTTGGCCTGAAACTTGGCAAATAAACACCTGAAGGCTGGGCCACGTTTTCTGATGTCATCCCTGAAACAGCCACTTCTGGTGTACTGATGTTTCTGATACATTCCTCAAACTCTTTCCTTCTAATTGCTATATTGACTGCTAAACATTTCCTTTCTGATGTTACTTTTATTTCATATCTTAAGGCTTCACAGTGTATTCCTTCTGTTAAGGGGTCTTACTAGCTCAATTATCAATTCTGTCATGCAGATGATAACCTTGCTGTTTGACTAGCAATAGCAGTTATTAAGGAGAAGAACCCATATCAGGTATAGTATTTCAAATATAGAGTATAAAATATTTTAATTGAAAAGATAGAAAATACCTCTCCCTTTTTCCCTTTTGTTTTCTGGGAAAAAGCCCTTAACAAGAAAGTATCATTAATTTGCATGTCTAACATCATAAAGCTACAAAAATCTGCTTCTGAAAAGGTTTTGTAGCAATTTTTTTACCATGGTAGTAAACTCTTTAACCAGTATTTTCCAGAGAAAAGGCCAGAATGTGAAAGCAAAAATTTTTTAGCACACAATATGTTAGTGCATATAAATAATCTACACTTATAATCTTATTGCATTAGGTTTCTGTGATAAATAGAATATACTATCTTGAACCATATAAAAATGTGTCTGTATATATATGCATACATGTGCTTTACTTTCTATATTTGTATTTGTTACATTTCACAAAGAAACCAGTCTGCATTTAATCTTATGCATGATACAAAAGCATTTGAAATTCCCAACAAAAGCACATTAAACAAATCAGGAAAACAAAGAATATGAAGCCCGTAGAAAATTTATTGGAGGCATATTTTGAATCTGCAAGGCTGTCAGATTATACCTGCAGGCATTACCTCCATGTCAAAAGGGAGCTATCCAGCATAAGAGCAGACAGAAACAACAAAATAAAAGGTGACAGTGAAGTTTGTGCTGTCAGATCTGCATCCTTCACATATTCCACAGGAGGTGTTCTCTTCACCTGCTGTGTTTAGGCAGTGGTGGGTAGGGGGTTGTTGGCTGCTCCAGGGATGTCCTGAAGGAGGCATCTCATGATGGATGTTGCGTGACTACAGCCAGAGGTTAAAAGTGCAGGAGAGACGGTGAGATTCAAAGGATATAGCCAGGCCTATTTGCTTTGAGGAAAAACAGTGTGACTGTTTTAGGATTTCCCTTCCAGTGCAATTAGTGGAGCAGCTTCATTAGCAGAAGGGTGTGGTGGGAATGCAGCAACCCTGGTGGGAACAGCCTTTCTGAATGCCTGGGAGGCCTGCCACTAGCTTTATCACAGGCTGAATTTCACCTCATGAGCTTGTAGTCTCTTGATACAGAACATGAATAATAAGGATGGGAACGGAGTATATACAACCACATATTACCAAAAAGGGACAGAATCCTATTAAAAGTAATCCACTTTTGGCAGGAGAAGAGTTACCATGGAATTTAAAACAGGAAGTTGTGTAATTAACTGCACATTTCAGGGCAATATTATACTAAAGACAATAAAATGCAGCATTAAATAAGTGGCCCAGATTTTCAGTATATAATTGAGTAGAAACCAAATTTACTCTATAGCCCCAGTGGAAAAAGGTACCTTTATATTATCTCAGATGACTGTTGTATGCTCTGTCCATGTGATATTTGCAGAACATAAAACTTACCTTGCTAGGCACAGCTTCACTTTCATCTGCACTGTGGAGGACGTATTTTATTTTTTCTTTCTATAGAAAATTATTTTCCAAGTATTTTAGACTTAAGGACTGAAACCGCAGAGTAACTCTAAAAACAACCAGCAAAGATATCCTTAGAGAGCATGAGTCTGACATTGTAGAGCACAAACAATATCCTAGCATCCCTCTAACTCTGTGCATGGACATGTTTTTGCTTGCACTTCCTGTCCACACTGCTTTGTACAGGGTTAGCAGAATCTACATGAACATGAACATGATCAACATTCAGCTTGTATATGTTAAATAATGTCTCTTGTGTACACAAAGAGCTACTACATTGAAATGGAACTGTCTGGAGAGAATATCCCTAAAATTGTGGGCACTCAGTTATGAAGAAAGCCGAGATACCACAGTCAGACCCCATGGAGCTTTTGTGCATTGTATTTACCCAGGACTGCTTTGATGGCAGGTGCACTAGGAATATTTCTAGGGATATAAATATGCATGTGTCTGTATTTGCAAATATTTGAATCTACCATGGATATAAATCATCTTGCATTACGTACATTTTGTAAGGGTGAAAGTGTTCTCCAACATAAAGGAAATTTCTCTCCCAACTGTAACTCTGAACTTACTAATGTGTTTTGCACAGTATACAGAATTCTTTCACACAGGTTGCTGGTGAGCTGCCATCCTTGCTTTCTGTTTGCCTTAGAGAAAAATTACTCCTGTAGCTGTAATTATTACAGGTTATAATTGCTCTGTAGGGTATGAAAAATCGTAGTGATGAGGCTGGGCACTGAAAAGTTACAGAGAGGATGTAGATAAGGAAATCTGAGAGGACTGCAAGGGGAGGGATCGGCACCCATAAAAGGGCAGGCTTTGCCGCAATTTGACTACAATCTGCAACACCCTTTAGTTTCCACGTGGAAGGATATTAGTAAAGATGAAACTGGAGAAGGCATAATTTGTTTGTTATTTAACCTGCATTAACTTCATTAGCTAACATTAACTTCACAAGCCCGCATAATGCTAGGTGTTTGAGCTGAGGCTAAAATTCCAAGCCCAGCACTCCTGCCTGGACAGCGTGGGAGTAGCAGGAGGCTGTGCTCAAAGGGCAGCAGCCCCTGGGTCCCACCTTCTCCTTCCCTTCTCAGAGCAGCTGGCCAGGCTGCAGGATCAGCTTTGCCCACAATAACACCAACGCGCATGGCACTTGGCACGAGCAGTATGCTTGTGCTAATCCAGCTTGCATGGGCTGAAATGTCAAGGGTTTACTTGACGGTATCAACCTGTTGTATGGGCATGAGAGGAGGAACCAATAACTTCTAGCTGCTACAGGGAGTGGCAAGCAGCAGGGAGAAATGGAAACATGGGTCAGGTTGTAAAAGGAAGATGGGTGACTACAGGTGGGATATACAGCCCTGAGAAATTTAAAGCCCTTGAAAAATATTTGCTAAAATAACATATCATAAGGCTCAGATGTCACAAGGCTAATGTTCAGGCTGCCTAAAAAGCCTTCAGAAGGCAGGAAAAGAATACTCCGACTTCTGTGAACAGCCAATACACAGCATGTGGACCCAGTCTTTGGCAGTTATGGCAGACAGAGCATGAAGTCCAGCAAAAATGGGATATGGCCTGTGATAAAGTGTTCTATTCCCTAGGAGTGAATGACTAGAACAAATGTAAAAGCATAATGACTTTCACAAAACTCCAAGCAAATTCTTTTAGGTGTAGGTAGTGGGAGAGAGAGGAGTTAAAAAATAAGTCAATCTTACTTATCTTTTTCTTAAAAGTGGCTATGACTGAAATTGGAAACCCAGACATACAAGGATATTACTGTGATGTTTCCATTTGCAATAGAAGGTAGAAGCCTTATACAGGTAGGATTGTGTGCATGCAATTTCCAGCCTATTCTGTATGCTCAACACATACAATTTGGCTGCCCAATAGAAAAGCAGTCAAGCTGTACAAGAAAACCTTTTAAGTTTCACTCAGCACTGTATACTGCTGCTTTCAATGTCCTGGGCAGAGTTTTTATTTGAGCTGCCTACTTAGTGAGGCAAAGTTTGTTTCATCTCTTGTCTTTCACTCTGGTTGTAGTGGAAAAGGCAGTGGAAAAAGCAGCTTTGTCCTCCTGTTCTCCTGGGGTCATGCTCTTCTCCCAGCTCCTGAAATCACAGCTGGTAAGGACTGAAACTGAGCAGGAAATCATGAATTCAGCAATGAAAGCTCTTTCACTGCAAGCATTTCTTGGGCTTCTCTTTGACTCCTGCTGGAGTTCATGTGTTCAAAGGGATATTGTCTGTAAATTAGAAAATGGGTAAGGCTCACTCAGTTACTTGTAGTCACTCCAGTTTCTACAGCTACACCAAGCAACTGCAGAAACCATGCTGGCTGGCAGAAAACTTGGTGAGTGAAGGGAAAATGAAAAGGCACCTGGATTTGCATTAAAAAAAGATGAGTTACACCAGCAGCCTGCTTTGGCTCTGTTCTTAGTGAGACCCATCTGTTCTGAGGAAGCTTAGAACATTTCAAATAAAAGCATTTGTAATTTCAAAAACTCCTTTACACTTTTAGGGCAAAATGTCAGATCTTACTTCAACAGATCTCTGTCCCCAGAGTCAGAACTTGAGTCTACCCAAAGGACATTAGTAATCTCATACCGAATGCCCATAACTCAGTAATTTATACCCAAAACAATTGATTAGATACAATTGGATCCAGGTGGAATGGGCAGACCACCGGTGATTTCCCTTTTCCCTTACTTTTTGCTTATTGAATCTCTTCTAGAAAATAAAATATTGTTTGGTACCTAAGCAAACCTTCTGCTGCAGCTGGCAGTTAAATTTGGAAATAGATGATATGTGATATGGTCCATATTTCAGGTGACAGTGCCTGAAAACTAATCAAGAGTCAAGGGTTTGTGTTCTGATGTTATGTTAACATAATTTACAGTGTAATATTTTTAACAGCAGCTGGATCTCGGATGCCATTTAAGCAGTTAAATGCTATCTAATCATAGCATGGTAGTCTCAACACTCATGACAGTATGCCAAGGAATAGTTCAGTTCAGTTTGCAAGAGTAAATTCAGTAGAAGGTTGCTTCAAGGTTTTCCATCAGGACAGAAAGTGTAAGGATCCTTAATTTTCTTCTTTAACAAAAGAAGGAAGGAATCAGTAGGAGAAACTTGTAAAAAAAGTAAAGAAGGTATTTTATAAAAAAGGGAAGGTGAGAAAATTAGAAATTACTAAACATGCTTACAGGCCATTCCCCCCAGTCTCTCAGAACGGCATTGCTGGAGATGACTCCATACTGACACTGCTAAGGGCTACAACGGTGAGACTCTACAGCAGCTGAACCTTTAACATGGGAAACAGCCTTTAACACTAGCAGAAACTGAAACAGATGAGCCAAAGCAAGCTGCAGGGCTTTTGGTAAAAACACTAGGTGTCGGCATATGAATGAGTCACTGCAGGGTGAATTAGAAGGTGAATTTTCAACACATCTACTGACCATCTGTAATTGTTTGTGTTACCAACTCTTACTATTCAAACACAAGGGAGGCATGCTGCTCTTCTACTGAAAGATAAACAACCTGCAATTATCTCTCTTTCACTGTGGATAAAACCCCCCACACCAGAAGTTAGTGGGGGTTGTTCTGATGCTCTTCATGCAGTCTCTTTTTACTCCTCAACTTATTCAAATGTCTGAACCCACAAGCAAATCATATCCCTGTGCTGATATTCTAGATATTCTAGTCTTGTGTACTGCAGAGTTCACATCCTCTTCTGCCTGCTCAAATTGTTCTGAATGGACTAATCCATTAAATATGTATTAACAGAACAGCGTATTCCTAGGGGTGCTCATTAAAGCAGCCACTTCATAAATAGTGTCACACTAGGCACCACAAGGCACTGACCATTTCACGCAAATTTATTCCAGCTTCCCCAGAAGCTAGAGTCCCTTGAGCAGAAAAACATTCTTTCTCAACAGGTCAAGAGCTTCCATGGCCTGTGAGATAGGATGTAGTGGGACCCGCTCAGACTTCATCCTTTAGCTTTCTGCTAAGGGTTGCTGGCTGGGAGGGAAGCAGGATGAGAGCAGGCTCCTACCACAGGATGCAGCTTCTGTATGTTCCTATGTTCTCTCACTGATATGGGTTTTGTATAATCTTTTTCCTCTCTGATTTTCTCTCAGAAACCTGTTTGCAGTATGCTATCAAATGCAGGACACAAGGTAAGCTTTTTACATCAGCACAGGAGACTTCAACTCGTGTGAAAGCCCAAAACTGGTAGTGAGGAACTTTGATCCAGAAATTATATTATTATAATGATGTATAGTACAATTAATACTCTGAAATACCAAAGAAAATTACTATAAACTTTCCAAAATACAGCCACTCTGCTTTTCAGAGGGTGGCAGGATCTCTGTTCAACCAAAAGACTCTCTTTTCCAAGAAGTCAGAATTTGGCAGTTTTGAAGAATACAAGATGTGAACTGCTCACTGTGGTCCTGAACTTAAACACTGTAGTATGTCCATAAACCTGTCTGAAGCATCAAACTAGTCTGAGTTTCTTCGTGGCCTGACCCCTTCAGAACCCATCTACCTCAATCGAGATAGACAATTGTATATACACTGACTCCTTGTCAGCTTAGAAAAGTTTTCTTTTTCCCTCTGAACAAAAGTCAGTTCTCATTTGACAGTGTTGCATTGCTGAAAAAATTAACTTTCTGGGGAGAGTTTTCTATTTTGAGTGAAGATGTCAGGCTCATTTTCAACACATTTTTCCCCCCTGTTCTCTCTCCCTCTCTCTCTCTCTCTTTCTTTCTCTTTTCTCACTCTCCTTCTGACTCTTCTAATTCTGTGAATCTGTCTGGTTTAGTCATACCTCTTGGTGGGAAGACCTCTGAGGAGCTGAACCTCTGGATCAGGAAATCCAACCTCCCCAGCTTGTTATCGCACCAAAACTCTGTGAAGATTTTGCTGCACCCTGTTTTTCACTGCAGGAGGACAGAGCTTGTTGCTTAAATACTGCTTCCAGGAAAGTCTTTCAGCACTGCCTAATTACATTAGTGTATCTGTGACAGAACTCCTAAAGTCATAGAATATGCAGTGTGAACAAGAGGATATTAAAAATCAAGTACTAAATTCCCATGTGAAATGTAAAGTGACTTCAGCTTCATACTGAGATTTATGGCTACTACAAAAAGCTGGAAAATGGAAACCATAGTTTCTACCTCTCCTCCTGTGATGTTGTTGTGACAGGACTGCTTTACAGAATGAAATACAGAACTTAAAATTCACATTTTTCATGAAACTGTACAATTACTTATCATTCTGTATTTCAACATATTGTCTTACCTGAGTGTGGAGGAACAGATACGTAGTTCAGAAAAGTGTATCCTCTAGGCCTACGGAAAGATAGCATTATCCAGATGTATAGGCATGGATAAATTATCTGCCTAGAAGCAAAGTCTTTTAAAGTGATGGATATAGTAGGATTGAAAAAGGCACACATATGGATTAAAGTGTTAGATTTTTTCCACATGAACTGTAAAGAAATAATGCTTATTCTTCGTATTTTGAAATAACTGGACGTTTTACCAGAAACTGAACCTCAAGTTTAGGAACTTGTGATCATTACGGGCCTCACGCTGATCTATCACATGCAGAGTCTGGCTGAGACAAAACCCTGCTATCAACTTGAGTAATTCACTTTGGACTAACTAAAATTCCCACTGCAACTGGATAGCCTCCTTTCACATCAGTATGAATGCCCATCATATTCAGCAAGATTGAAGAAAATAAAAAAAAATAAAAAATTTAATGACTCACTACATGAGGTGAAGAGACCTGATTTTAGTTTTGCTTTTTTTTTTTTGTAAAATCAGACATCAAAGCAGGAAAATGTGAGACCTGGATTTCACTATGGACAGTGAATAAAAGTTCAAAGTGGCTCAGATACCAGGTTTCAGTTTTATAATACAGCACCCAAAGCAGTGCAGTAGTTTTGAAAAAAATAGTACCTTAATAATCTTGGAATTTGAAATAATTTGGATCTTTTTAACCCAAACCATCAGAGCCTGAGTCAACAAATGGGAGATTTAAAAAAACAGAAAAGTTTTGGGACACAATAAACCTGTAAATATGATTAAAACAGATCAGATTACAACACAGGGAAAAAAAAAGTTACCTGAAATTCAGGAAATGTTTCTTCAGATTCAGAAGGAGTGCCATAAACCTTAAAATATGTAGCCCGTTTCATACCACAACTACTTCTGTTTATGACCAGCAAGTGCCAAGATATAAAACGATGAAAAAAAGTGGTAAAAATTTTCCAAGATCTGTTTCATCTCTTCAGGAAATTTCAGTTTCATTTTGAGCTAGTGACTAAAAAGTGGAAAACTCTTATCTGAACTTCATCTCAGCTCTCTGTCCTCATTGAAAGAACACTCTACTGTGAAACGGTCACCCATTGCAATTAATTGTTTGAACTCAAACAGAAAATCTGAAACACTAAAATATGGATAGGAACTGAGATGGCTGGTTCTCTAATGAGTCTAAAAAATCCAGGGATCATAGGGTGATAGTCTCTTTTGTCAAACCCAAAAGCTGTAATATTTCCATAGCTGTCTCTAGATGCCCATCTCCTTCATGGCAAGGTGATGGGCTGTTGACAGCAGTCTATTTCTAAGCAAGTTGTAACCAACATGTTTGAGGGGTATCTTGTACCTGAAGAAATGGAGAACAGCTTGCCATGCATAAATATGAAATTCAAAATAATCAGAAATCTGAAGCTAACTGTCAAGAATGTATGTTACTGTGGTCATCTAAGAATTTTTTTTTCTGTTTTAAGAGAGTGTAACGTTAAAATTGTGAAATAATGTGGAACTAAGAATCTTTGTTGATAATGTAGAAACTCAGATTTTGGAAGGTCCTTTTTTTTTTTTAAGAAGGCCAATAGGATTTTTTTTTTCACCTAAAGCATTTCATGTCAAGACCACTACACTTTCCAAGCTCTTACAGAGTAAAATCTATCTTTTCTTGTATAAAATATATGTTTTGAAAACAAAGACAGCAGTAACACAATACCATGACATTACGTTGATCCATATATCCAGCATATAAGGTTATTTTTCCTAGTCTGAGATTTTTAATGTAAAAGTCAGGAAGTCTGAATATACATACCAAGATTTAATTAGATCCAACCTAAATTGTGCTATATATTACACGCTGAATTAAAATTAATGAGAATATGGTGAGTAGAAAAGCCATTTTGTTGAACCGTTCTTTGCATGTCTCTTCTGAAAGAAGTTCCCACTATCAGTGATGCAGCAGTTAGGGTACTCAACTGAAATAAGTCTGTTTATTCGTGAGCAAATAGTTCTTTATACAGAGCAGAACAATGGCAACAGAAAAGGCGATGTTCCCAGCGGCCCAAGGCATGGAGTCCTGACTGACGGGAGAGCTGGACCCTGGTCCTGAGCAGATCCTTTGGCTCAGAGATCTCTTACACTTCAGCTGGAGAGCTGAAGTTGAAGCTTGAAGCTGGTGTATGATGAAAAAAGGGTCAAATTTACTCATAGAGGCACTTTGTCTGTCTTAGGGTTTTCTCAGTTTTCTCAGTAATTCAGTGCCTAACTCATACATAGAGCAGTTATACTGCTTTTCTACTTCCATCCATTTTCTAGCCAATTTATTTGATAAATTAATCCAACACAGATTTTATATGCAAGAGATTATTTTAATTCACATTAAATTAGTTAGAAGGTATGACACTATATAAAATATGACACAGTGTTTTTTATAGTACTTTTTACAAGTCTCCTTGAATTTTCATGAAATTCTAGTGAGCCATGCATTTGCATATGTAGATGTCATGGAGGGTATCAGGGGAGTCTATTAATCACACAGACCCAAAGAGGAGTGAAAACCCAGGATAAAACCAGAAAAGCAGGAAGTGGCACACAAGAGCGATAGTTAATACGGTCAAGGTCCTCATCTTTCCAAGTTCACTTTCCTTTGGCTTTTAAGCTCTGAAAACTTATCAGTTAGAAGCATTAATTCTAATTTTGTACAATGAAAATCTTGCAAGACATTGGATATCAGTTATGACTGTGTACAGGTGTAACAGCTTTTTTTGTTGCTTCCATTTGAATACTACCGTTCACAGAAACTACAAAATGCATGTGCCTGGTTTATTTGCATATTATTTATATCATAGTGATGTCAGGACCTGGACTTAGTGTTAACAAACCGTCGTATACTTTTGTCAAACAATTATTTCTCCAAACAAGTGCAAGTATAAATAAGCAATACAATGCAGTTTTCACGTTTTGATATATTTTATTCTTTTGTAGTGAACTATTTGTACAAAGTTTGTATAGAAATAGAACCATTTCCCAGAAGTAGTGTAAACAATTTTGAATAAATGGCTCAATTTGATATGGCTTACAAGTAGTTTGTGGACAGAGAATAAGGTGAAGTACACTTTCATGGTGTCCTTTATGCTTTCAGCTTCTCTTCATGCAGACTTGCATGGCTGCTGTCAGACATTCAGCACCAAGTGTTAATTTCTCACTACCATAAATAACTTTGAAGGTGCTGTTTTCAAAGGTCATGTGCTATCACAGTTATTGTACTTGCTATTTCTCAGCAGACTGACTAAATTTTACTTGCAGTGAGCTTCAAAAGCTGGTGATTTATGTTACCATCAGACTTAGGAAACCAATTGCCTCAAACCAAATTATCTAAACCCGAAGTGTTGTAAATTCCAAGTGAGCATTTGCAATTGTTTTCTTTTTCTCAGCTGTACAAACCTATTATTCCCCTGGCACACAAATAATTTGTAATGGACTGCTAGATGTATTTGTTAATGCATTCACTCTCAACTTAAGCAATGTTCTTCAGCAAATCCAGTAGATGTAGGATTGAAAATAAACAGAAAAGGTCTTCAATAGTATTGACTTGGGTCTCATATAAAACCAATTTGGATACTTCAGGCTGGAAACAAGAGTTTTGTTACAGAAGCTGATAGCTCCCTGCTGTACCACATGCTAGCAATTTCTTTCAGATGTGTCCTCACTTGAACATTCTCCTCAATCACAT
The DNA here is from genome assembly GCA_013400915.1 of Pardalotus punctatus. NCBI lineage: Eukaryota > Metazoa > Chordata > Aves > Passeriformes > Pardalotidae > Pardalotus > Pardalotus punctatus. The sequence goes on along the minus strand of VZTX01004882.1, from coordinate 232,695 downwards.
TGCAGCACCATGGAGCCCATATTTCCCCCTGAAAGGCATCTCTCTTTGACTCCCTGTCATGCATTAGGAAAGCAGCTAAAATCATGTGGTTTACTCATGCTTGTAATGATGTGCCCAAAGTGTGTCAGCTGGTATCATCTGCAGTGCCTGGAGCAGTGTCTGGGAGACTGTGACAACTCAATTGCAGGCTGGAGGTTTTGAAAAACAGGCAATAATTACTATTCCTGCTTAAGCAAGAGGTCTCCTTTGTGCAGCATTGGGGAGGCCACATCTGTTACAATGATTAGTAAGTCTCTGCCGATCACCAATATTACAATCAAAATAGTCATCAATCTGGATAAAATCACCACTTCTTTTCAATTCCAGCCCACTGATCCAATTCAGTTGTAGCTAATAAATTGATGATCTGTCACCCTTTCCTTTTGTGTGCCTTTCTTTTCACTCTGATTGTTTTTGTGAGCCATGAAGGATCCTGCCACAAACAAGTGCTTAGCAGTAAAATAAGAAGGCAAGAAAGACAGCTGCATTTACTCTTGAAGAGAGGAATTGGATCTCTTAGAAGACCATTGAATTCTGAAGTCCTAGTTTAAGAATTTTTTATAATTAAGGCACTGCCCGGTTTTTAGTTATCTTGGATAAGATCCTGATTCTCAGTTACCTGGTTGATAATTGCTAGTTTGCATTTTTAGAAAAAAGTATAGTCTGTTATCAAACTTAAAAATGAGAAAATATTGCAGGATGTTTTGCTCAGAGGAGTTGCATGTCATTTGTGAAAATTCACAGCTGATTTTAGTCAGCTTCATTTTAGCCTAACCAAAGACCTAAGTGACCATTCATAATTCTTCTGGGGTCTTTCTTAGCACTAAGCATGTGGTTTGACAAACCATGACATTATTCGTGCTTTTTGTCCAGCACTGATGTGTGGAAACTTGATACTGTGATTGATATAAGACAACCCCCAAATACTCTTCCTGTGAAAATTTAAATATTGGATATAATATGGACTTCTTCCAAGCTGTTTCATCTAGTCCTTCATTTCATGTTAGAACTACAGAAATAACATGACAAAACGGGGTTTCCAATCAGCAGAAATGAAATTTGAGCTCTTGACACAATGAAAGAAGGTGCATTTTGAAATGGTCCGTGATTGAAAACATGCAAGAGAGCTTCTTACATGATATAATTCTGCATTGCCGTGAAATTGGTAATATCTGAAGGAAAGTCTTCAGTGCCATATCAGATATCTTAACACAATGGTTGCTGCAATGTTCCAGGTTTTGTTTTCTTCATATAGTCTAACAACAGACATAACAACAGATAAATATCAAGACAAATTTGTTAATATTGCATTATTGGCAGACAAAAAAAAGATCACTTTACATTGGAATGCTGAGCTCCTGCCAACCACCACCAAGTAGATATCTAGCTCTGCTTTAGAACTTGCTGTTAATGGGGAAAAAAGCATGCTGCACAAAAACAGAAACAGTCTGAAGGTATTTAAAAAGGTTTAGGCTCTGTTCTGATGGTCCCTCAGAAATCAGCCCTGATGACATAATTTGAACAATACAGCTTGTGTAAAGGCATCAGCATTTAATTTTTACATAGTCTTTTGCATCTCTTCAGTGCTTCACGAAAAAAAAGCACAATGAAACTGGTAAACATTATTAGTCTAAACTAGAGATGCAAAAGCAAATTCATACAAAGAGCAGCTTACCTAAGACCACCCAGAAGATGATCAGGTACCAAAAAGGGTGACTTGAGAATAGACAACATAGAGTAGCAGGGCTGGTTTGAAAAGCCTGAGGGTCTGAAATGGAAAGTTAGTTTCAATATATATAATTAAAGATGAAAAGTATTTCAATATGTATTTACATATGAAAAATGCTTTAGCAGTATATTTTTTATGTTGCGGCAAATATTTTGGGGTAATGAATAGAAGGCCTTAAATGTGAGAAACTCTTAATGATGTGTGGGTGAGGTGAGGGCCCAGATTCATGCTCATGATGCTTCCAAGGAGCCTGACTCTGAGGCTGCTGACAGTAGTCCTGCAGGAAAGAGACTTGGCCTTTGTGGTCCTCTCTTTAGATAAGGATCTAGGAAGTTTCCTGAGTTCATGTAAGACTGACACTGGAGAGGAAAGCAGTATTCTGGAAAGGCTATGTTACTGCCATCTCCTCATGGAGGTCTGTTCTATTTAGGGCGGGAGACCATCCACCTTTCAGCTCACAACACCGTTTTTACAGCATGTCACTGAACTTCAGTCCTTGTGTGATGGTGGCCTTCTTGGAGTGTGTGCTGTGACTAAATCACAGGATTCCGTGCACTTCTTGTTCTGGAGCTCTCTTAACCTCCTTATGTCATTTTTCATTATCAGGTTTTAGACAGGCTTGTGGATTAGGAGCACTAACCTTGAAGGTGGTGAGATAGATCACACGCTTAATGCAGGCATGTGCGTTCCCATCCTCTGTTATAGCAGACAAACACATACACAAAGAAAATTGGTGCATTTTACAGTGATGAATGAATGAACTAAATTATAAAGGGCCTGATCCCACCTGTCCCTCAGGATCTTCAGCCAGGAGACTGGAACAGCTCTCTCAGAGTGATCTCATCATGTGGAGTGAATAAGAATTCATCTTATAAATTATTAGGTTTTGGCTGCTTTTTTGTTTTGTTTGCGTCAAGCCACTGAAGGAGAAAAAGGAAACAAAAGGCAGATTTTGATTGATCTGGTAAATATGGATGTGGCTAGAGCCAGGAAGAATATATTAGAGAAGTGACTGATGGCCTTGATTATGGTCAGTGTATTGAGAACACTGACTTTCACTGTGGCTGCAAACTGCAGCTTGCTATTCCCTCACTTTCTGTCTGCCACAGCTTGTGCTTTTTTTCTAAAAAGGGCTGCAGTCAAACAACAATAGAATTGTGATCATACTGGTTTCACTAGTGCTAAGTTGGCATGTTCACTGACAAATTCTTCTGTCAAAGACCCATCTTTACTGGGGTTCAACATACTCTCATAGTGGATCCAGATTGCAACACTTACTTGCCAATATTTGCTTTTTAAATTGGTCCATAAAAAAGTCAATATTAATTTCTATGGATAGAAAGGAAGACATTTTCTGAACCACGGCTATAGCAAAATTTGATTTTCTTTAACTTTGCCTATTTTACCATTCTCTTTGGCTTTTCAGCTAACATGATTTTAATAGAATATTTTAAAAGAACTTCCTGCATATATCTTTTCGTGTCCCACCATAAACAAGGCGCTTGTCTAATGCTGGAGCTCTGTGACAGAGGAGAATATTGCTGTAGGAATTCCCCTGTGGGAGTCTTTGGTCAGTGAATGCAGCAGACTGGAGAATATTTTCCATGTTCTCAGATAAATGAACATTTCTAGCATATACGCAGGAAGTGAATGTCACAGACAGGCAGACTAGATGGGAAAGAGAAATCACAAAGGGACAATAACAAGAATAGCAATGGCAAGGCATACGGATGGATCTTTTCATTGGTTTTCCTCACAGCATTGACTGCCAGAAGTGCCAGAAGGAGACATTTGTACGAGCAGCTTTGGTGAGGACAAAGAGGCGATGGGCGCTTTTGTGGAGCAAGGGAGGTAGCTGGCATGACTGAGTGGAAATAAGGGGGTAGAGAAAAAAAGATTTAGCAAAAAGAGCTGCAAAGCAAATCTTCAAGACTAGGACATCAGACTTCTTTAGAGAGCACTGGGAAAACAGGCCAACATCCAAAGAAGCAGTTGCCACAACCAGAATAAGAAAGATGACTTTGGCAGAAACATCCCAATAAAGGGAGAAAGAAGTCCTGTGAGGAAGACTGCAGTAGCTGAAAAGGAAAGTGATTAGGTGTGTATAAGTGGTTTGGCTGCAGTGCTGGCAGGGAAAGGCTTGATTGCTAAAATGCTGTACCAGGTGTGGCTCACTTACTGTAGCCTCTCACAGGAGGTGTGCTGTGAATCCACAGAAAAAGATTGAAGTCAGTGAGGTGGAGACAGTCAAACACACTGCAGGAGGTGTACATTGGATATTCTGTTGTGATGTTTCTTTTGCTGCTTGTGAAAGTCAGCCAGAGGGAAGGAGTCATTTGGGATGTTTATCAGAATGGGAGCACTCTGACAAAGACTTTGTAGAGTGTCAGCTCGTTCTCTGGGCTTGTCCACCTCCTTCATCCCATTGATGCAATGTTACATCCACTACACTGTTGTGCAGAATAAGCTCCTCATTATTTGTGCAGAGCATACACCTGTTAAGACTGCTGTGGCATAGTAGGTATCTGACATTTGCACGTAATTTCTGTGACCTGATACTTGTGTAACTAGAGGATGAAAATGCTTTGCTTTATCTGAAGTGGATTTTCCGTGTAATGACCATGTAACTAAATTAGAGATGGATAAACTTGCTGAGATTTAATATGAGCTCATAGCAAAAAAATTTGTTCAAATAAACTTTATGTTCAGATGGGTCTTGACAACCGGCAAAAATGCTATTTCTCATTCTTTACTAAGATATGATCTCATTACACATGAACAATCCCTGCAACACATGCAGAAAATGGTATAAGAAAACCCCCTTTCTGATATCATCTCTGGTTGTCAAGTGTTAGATGCAAGGCTAATGAGCTTTGATCCAAGTGCCAACCAATTTAATTCTCTCCATTATCTTGTCTGAATGGGGATATTTATTAGGCTTCCCCACACGTGCTCGCTGTGCCACAAAGGCAATGAATCATTTTCACACCACGATAACATGTGCCTTGACTCTCTCCAGCAAGAGCCAAAGGTCTGACTCTTCCCCTGTTGGAAAAACTCAGAATATGGCACCCAAAACCACGTGTTCACCTGGGGCCACACTCAAGGGGATCTTATTCAGTTAGTGCTCTGGTTCATGGAGAGCAAGAAACTTGACTTTCTGAGGCTGCTAGTGCTGCTGCCACAAGTCTGATGCTGTTCTGATAGGGAGGAAGTTGCAGCAAAACCCATCATTATCTTTGGATCACAATTTCTCCCTTTGGTATTGAACTAACACCTTATGCAAGGCTGCCCTGTGATCCATGCTGCAGACTCATTAGCTGTAGCAGCAGTTTCTACTGTCTGGGCTGGTGAAACACACAGACCTATCACCCATGGGAAATCAAAGCAGGTGTGTAATCCAAGTACAAAGGGAGGGTGAAAGAGGAGAGAACACTGCGCCTCAAGGCCACCCAGAAAGAAGAGTGGGAAATGGCTTGTGTGCTCCAAGACCTTCTTCTGAGATGTGGGAGAGAACCTCAGCTCAGGAGGTTTTGAGCTGTTCTAATTAATGCAGACCATCAAGCTCAGCTCATCTGTCACAGGCCTCACAAAGTACTTGTGCCTGCTGAAAGTTAGTCGGTACCTGTGACTCATCAGTTCATCAGGACACTTGAGGAAGTTCACTGCTGAAATAAGAATTTCAGAATACAGTCCTCAGTAACTGGCACAGTGAGTAAATTTTACTTGGCTGGCTCGTACTCCAGGTTTTATAAAAGTGAGCATGGTGAGAGTGGAAGCCTAGGACACAAAAATAAGCAGAGATTGCCTTAATCAAGCCTCTCATAGTTGTTATATTTTACCGAGCAATGTGATGTTTTGGGGATTGAATGCCAACCCCAGTCTCAAATCTGTCTTCTTTTCTCAGCTTCTGTCAGCTGTGTTTCCTTAACATTATTTCATCCTTCTATGCTAGCAGGGCATTTCCCAAGGCATTAGACATGCCTATGTGTAAATTCACACCCATTTAATGTGCAAACTACAGTTCTCAATGGTACAGCTTTATTGGAGGCTTTTCAAATGCATTCTGTTAATCAGATTCAAGGCAAAATCTTTTTCAGTCTGTCTTGAATAGACTTCAAAAACAGCATGTACCATGCAGCATTGCTTATCACCAGGTAGGAAACATGTGATATGAAAAATGCTCATCAGCAAACTGAGCTATCAGAAATGTTTCTTGACTGCACTGAAGAGATAAAAAGAAGACTGGGATTTTCAGGACCATCCCATCCCAGTTTATAATCTCTAACCTTCATACTTTCAGAGTATTTCACGAAGATTTATCAATATATGATGACTTAATCAATCTGACCTTTAGTAAGAGGCATAAAGTTAAAAACCTGTGTAATTCAACAATTAATCAGAGAGAGTCAAAGGAAGGGACTTTTCAAAAAGAAAGACAAAGAATAACAAAATGTAACAGGCCAAATACAGAAGAGTCAGAAAATTTTTCACCTGGCAAATTTTCCTGGAAGAGTTAGGTTAAAGAATTACCCAGCCACTGAGGGAAAGGCACCATAACTATCCACATACCTAAGACCTTTCTAAGACCACAGAGTAGACATCTTTTTAATAACCTAAGCTTGATAACATCTAATACCTTCAATTCTTACATATTGTTTAAAAACACCCTAAACATAAAAAAACTACAACAAGAAACAAAAGCATAGCATTCTACATCTTACTCATTCATTTCATGAGATTTGTCACTTTCCAGTTGCTTAGGGTTTTGCATAGAGATGGAGAGGATGTTTGATCATCTCTCATCCACTGTTATCAGACTGTAGGCAAACCAGCCAAGTTCTGGTCACTAAAAGGAGTCAGATTTCAAAAATACAATCTCTGAGTGATGGCTCAGTCTTTCCATTTAAATGTGCTGTGAATCTTCAGAATTTTGTATGAGACTGCTTCAGATTGAAGGAAACTCGAGCCAAAAATGGGGAGAGACACTGGAACTGAGACTTGGAAGTGCATTGACTCTGCTGGGGCAGGAACAAAGGCTCGGCTAACAGCATATGCTATCTATTAAACTTTGGTCTTTGTGTGTGTAGAAAGAGAGGGGGAGAGAGTGAGAGAGCTAAGAACTCTAGCTCTCTTCTTGATTTCAAACAAAGCTTTTGTCCAGATTATCTGACAGCTAATGGAGCCTGGAAAGAGCTTTTGGAGAATTATTTCAGAGTAAAGTTTTAATTTGGTTCTCTCACTGCTTTGTCAGAAAGTTTTTCATCCATCATTATCTAATCAAATTAATTAAAGCATCTGTTAAAGAGGGCACTATTGCCACAATTGTCTGCTTTGTTTTTGATGAAGAAAACTTTTTTTTCAAGCCAGGAAATCTTTTATTGTTAGTAGACAAAAGGTGTTTCCAATTAAGCGGTTCACCTGCATGTAAGAAATATGTGGGAAACCTAAATGGGAATGACAATTATTCTTCAGATCCTCCATGAAAATGATAAAGGTTGGGCAAAGTCCTGGAAGAAAGCCATTGAGCTCAACAGTACTACAGCCAAGGGTGCCTAATAATGAACAGGATTTTACCCAACATCTTTTTCTTATAGACTGAAGTTCTCTCTCCAACTGCAAACAAGAGGAATTCAAGATAAGGCGGAAAAAGCAAAAATGGAGCATCAGTTCAGAAAGAAAACATAGAAGCATGGCCTAGTAGGAGGAAAAGGTAAAACCACCTCAGGTTTCAGTATCACTGAGATTTCTCCAGCAGTTTCAGAGCATTAACAATTGGACAGTGGGGTACTTGAGGCCTGTCTTGGCTTTTCTGATCAGTCCCTGAAAAGCTTTCTTTCCTCACCTTTGTCCCCTGGTCTTTTGAAAAGCACTGGACATCAGTACACCTACAAGAATACTGGGAGGAGTGCCTGATATACCAGAGGGTTGTGCTACCATCCAGAGGAACCTCGACAGGCTGGAGAAATGCACAAACAGGAACCTCATGAAGTTCATCAAGGGGAAGTCTGAAATCCTGCAGCTAAGGATGAATAGCTGCAAGTACTGGTACACACCTGGAAGGCAGCTGTGCAGAAAAGACCCAGGGAATTTTTGGGGACAATATGTTGCCCACTAGCCACCAATGCATCATTGTAGCCTAAAAAGACCAACAACATCTTGGCCTGCATTAGGAGAATGGTTGTGACCAAGTGAGGAAGGTGATTCTTCCCTTCTTAGCACTGCTGAGACGTATCTGGAGTACTGTGTTGGATTCTGGGCTCCTGAGGATCAGAGAGACATGGAGCTGCTGAAGCAAGTTAAGCAAAGGGTCACTCAGGTGGTTAAGGGACTGGAGCATCTAACATACAAAGGGAGGCTGGGAGAGCTAGGATTGTTCAACCTGGAGAAGAAAAAGTTCAGGAGGTGCCTTATTAATATTGATAATCATCTGATGGGGGGAGTAAAGAAGATGGAGCCAGACTCTTATCAGCAGTGCCCAGTGAGAAGCCAAGAGGCAGGAAATTCTAAAGAGAAGAAGAAAACATTACTCTAAAGTCATCAAACACTGGAACAGGTTTCCATCCTTGAAGGTGTTCAAAGTTTGACTTAGAATCATAGAATGGGTTGGGCTGAAACACACATTTAAAGGTCAGCTAGTCCAAGCCCCTGTAACAAGCTGGGACATTCTCAGCTAGATCAGGTTGCTTAGAGCCCCATCCATCCTGCGACCTTGAATGTTTCCAGGTATGGGCACCAACAGGAAGATTTTTCTGTGTTTCACCATCCTCATTACAAAAATTTTCTTCCTTCTCTCTTGTCTAATCCTACCCTCTCTTAGCTTAAAATAATTTTCCCTTGTCCTATCACAACAAGCTCTGCTAAAAATTCTTGTCATGGTCCTGGGCAACCTGTTCTCAATGGCCCTGCTTTGATGCTGGGGTTGTACTACANGCATATGCTATCTATTAAACTTTGGTCTTTGTGTGTGTAGAAAGAGAGGGGGAGAGAGTGAGAGAGCTAAGAACTCTAGCTCTCTTCTTGATTTCAAACAAAGCTTTTGTCCAGATTATCTGACAGCTAATGGAGCCTGGAAAGAGCTTTTGGAGAATTATTTCAGAGTAAAGTTTTAATTTGGTTCTCTCACTGCTTTGTCAGAAAGTTTTTCATCCATCATTATCTAATCAAATTAATTAAAGCATCTGTTAAAGAGGGCACTATTGCCACAATTGTCTGCTTTGTTTTTGATGAAGAAAACTTTTTTTTCAAGCCAGGAAATCTTTTATTGTTAGTAGACAAAAGGTGTTTCCAATTAAGCGGTTCACCTGCATGTAAGAAATATGTGGGAAACCTAAATGGGAATGACAATTATTCTTCAGATCCTCCATGAAAATGATAAAGGTTGGGCAAAGTCCTGGAAGAAAGCCATTGAGCTCAACAGTACTACAGCCAAGGGTGCCTAATAATGAACAGGATTTTACCCAACATCTTTTTCTTATAGACTGAAGTTCTCTCTCCAACTGCAAACAAGAGGAATTCAAGATAAGGCGGAAAAAGCAAAAATGGAGCATCAGTTCAGAAAGAAAACATAGAAGCATGGCCTAGTAGGAGGAAAAGGTAAAACCACCTCAGGTTTCAGTATCACTGAGATTTCTCCAGCAGTTTCAGAGCATTAACAATTGGACAGTGGGGTACTTGAGGCCTGTCTTGGCTTTTCTGATCAGTCCCTGAAAAGCTTTCTTTCCTCACCTTTGTCCCCTGGTCTTTTGAAAAGCACTGGACATCAGTACACCTACAAGAATACTGGGAGGAGTGCCTGATATACCAGAGGGTTGTGCTACCATCCAGAGGAACCTCGACAGGCTGGAGAAATGCACAAACAGGAACCTCATGAAGTTCATCAAGGGGAAGTCTGAAATCCTGCAGCTAAGGATGAATAGCTGCAAGTACTGGTACACACCTGGAAGGCAGCTGTGCAGAAAAGACCCAGGGAATTTTTGGGGACAATATGTTGCCCACTAGCCACCAATGCATCATTGTAGCCTAAAAAGACCAACAACATCTTGGCCTGCATTAGGAGAATGGTTGTGACCAAGTGAGGAAGGTGATTCTTCCCTTCTTAGCACTGCTGAGACGTATCTGGAGTACTGTGTTGGATTCTGGGCTCCTGAGGATCAGAGAGACATGGAGCTGCTGAAGCAAGTTAAGCAAAGGGTCACTCAGGTGGTTAAGGGACTGGAGCATCTAACATACAAAGGGAGGCTGGGAGAGCTAGGATTGTTCAACCTGGAGAAGAAAAAGTTCAGGAGGTGCCTTATTAATATTGATAATCATCTGATGGGGGGAGTAAAGAAGATGGAGCCAGACTCTTATCAGCAGTGCCCAGTGAGAAGCCAAGAGGCAGGAAATTCTAAAGAGAAGAAGAAAACATTACTCTAAAGTCATCAAACACTGGAACAGGTTTCCATCCTTGAAGGTGTTCAAAGTTTGACTTAGAATCATAGAATGGGTTGGGCTGAAACACACATTTAAAGGTCAGCTAGTCCAAGCCCCTGTAACAAGCTGGGACATTCTCAGCTAGATCAGGTTGCTTAGAGCCCCATCCATCCTGCGACCTTGAATGTTTCCAGGTATGGGCACCAACAGGAAGATTTTTCTGTGTTTCACCATCCTCATTACAAAAATTTTCTTCCTTCTCTCTTGTCTAATCCTACCCTCTCTTAGCTTAAAATAATTTTCCCTTGTCCTATCACAACAAGCTCTGCTAAAAATTCTTGTCATGGTCCTGGGCAACCTGTTCTCAATGGCCCTGCTTTGATGCTGGGGTTGTACTACATGATCTCCAAGGGTCCTTTCTAATCTCGACTGTTTTATGAATGCTCAGAAATTCAGCAGCTGCATCTCCACTGCATATGCAGGCGTCTCTGGGCTTGCTTGTCCACAATGCTGAGCAACTGATTCATGAGTTTCTCTCGCGAAAGTTTGACCTTTGAGAAAACATTTCTGGAAGGTGGCAATTTGAGTAGACCAGACAAGACAAAGTGCAATACAGCTATCGAGCCATGCAATAAATTGTGACAGATAGCAGCCCATAGAAATGTAGTTTAATTTCTTTGGCAAAATTTATTATTTTTAAAATATGATTTCCATGCTGAAATGAAAATGAAACTGCCTACTCTGTGCACAGTCACTATGTGGCACAGTGGGCTATTGAGAACACAGGAAATATCCATTGATTTGAGTTGGAATTAGAATGAAATGCTACATCACAGTCACACCAAGGACTTGGATTTATTCTCCTTTAGACCACAGCAATACCTTGGAGAACCAAGGTAGAAAGCATTTAGCTTGGCATGTTCCACACAAAAGTTTTATGGAAACATTTCCTAAAATATCATTTTGCTGGGGAAAACAAAAGTTCCGAGTACATCCAGTCAACAGATAGCTGCACAAAGAAAAGGAGATGATGAGATTGACAAGCAACTGTTTAACTTCCTGTCTGGAGCAAGACAAAAGATAGTCATCATCTCTAATTATTGAATAAAATTTCTCCACCAGCACATCATCAAGAAATACTTCATGTTTTTAATATAAACAAATGTGTGTAGCTTATATTAAGATGTCAGGAATGGTAAAGTGATCCTGAACAATTATTTGTTACACTACATTGGCTAGAAATTTTTGTCCTTGCTCACTTAGAAAACAGTGAGGATGCATCTCCACAGATGTCTGCTCTCAGTAGAGTACTTCACCCACACAACTCTCTATGCAGCCAAGTCTAGATAAGGCTGCCATGCATCCAGCTTTTCCAGATGTGTCTCCCTTTCTCCAAGTTTTTGCATGCCTTGTTGAATCATGGGCCACAGCACAGCTGAAAATCTTGGACACTAAAGTTATTGCCTATGCTGCGCAGATAGCCTATCAAGAATTATGCCAAGAGGGACAGGCACACTGAGACCAAGGACTCCAGACAGCACTGGTCTCACTATCAATCTACAAGTGTTTGTGCCTTGGGAACCTCAGATATAGCACCTTGGTCCCTCAGCTCCTTCCAGTGCCTTAGTTATATTGCTTATATGTGGTGCAGGTCTTGCTAGTCCGCACCACAGCATAGAGCCAGAACACAGCTGCCTTTACTGTGAGAGCAGATGTGAGCTCTTGATTACAGTACCCTGCTTCAAAGTTTGCCTAAATTCTTCTCAGAGAAATGGTTCATAAAGGATATTAAGAGTATAACCTGCCATAGGGGTAAATTGCTGCTTAACACTGTAATTTTGTATTGACTCAAATCACACAGATGTAAGTCCTTTCCTATTTCTTTTCTTGTCCAACAAAATCTTTCTGTTCCCATTGCTCATGTAGATGTCTAACTCACCCATTAAACATTATATAAATGGGATTGTTTTATTGGTTGTAAATGTCATGTTATCCAGTTTCATGTACTGATGCTTTTGTTTTGCGGAGAAGGCAATCTTCCTTACAGCAATAATTATTTAGTACACTTCTGTCATGCTGTCACTTCTTTTTCCTCTCTAATGTAACCGTCTCTATGCTTTCCATGCTTTCCTTACATGAAAAGCTCCCACCACATTTCCATTCCTCTAACCATTTTTCTTGTGTATTTCCCTGGACCCTTAGTATTTCTGCAGTATTTTCAAGCTGGATGACCTGGAAGGAACACAGAGGACATGTCACTGGCTTATATAATTATATTATATTAATTTCAATATTGTTTTCTATCCTTTTCCTCCTACATTCTATCAGTTTGCCAACACTTTTGCTACTCTCAGAGCATATGGTTTGGCTAAGATGTCTGTTGTGACACTTTTTTTGCTGCATGGTTGTGATTAATTTAGAGCCAAGCAATACATCATTCCGATTTTTTCTTCCAACTTGCATTAACTTGACTTTGTCTGCAAGGAATTTAATCTACCACCAAGCCACCTAGCTTTCTTTAATCCAGGGGAAGTTCCTCCCAGACTTGTATCACTTAGACTACCTTATTTATGTCCATGTTATTTGCAAATCATACCTTCTTATTGTGTCACTTGTTTTCTAAAATCATTCCTAGTGAGGCTTTTTTTTCCTTGAAAAACAGACTTTTTGTCCCTGTTTCACAGTTCCTTTGAAATTGTCTGAATTAGCACCCCATACAATTCAGCAGACAAAGTAACATAGTGCGACAGCCTTTTTTCCCTGAAGGAATACTGTAAGAGAAAGAACAGTCAAGACAAATTAAGCAATTTTGATACATTGACAAACCCTGTCTTGCTTCCCCCCATGGAGTTTTAGACTCTGGTGCTAGTTTTCTCCTGAGGATGAGAAATTTCCTGCTCTGTTCCTCAAAACAGGAGGGAAGGTCTTAGCCCCCCAGCAGGAGAAAGATTGTGGGGTCTGTAAACAACTTCACAGAGGATTGATGGGAAGGATGTCATTTTTAGAGCTACAAAATCACAGCATTATCGTGCATGTGGCAGTATTCAGTCCAAAGAGACGAAGGTTTTATATTGCAAGGAGGAACTGTGCATGCGCAGACACTGTGAGACCAATGGCAGAGGCGCCGAAACAAGAGATGAGGCCAAATGTGGAGATGTGCAAGGAGCTCAGCGGTGAGAGGAATGGAAGCAACAGATCACTTACATTTTACGGGTCCAGCTGGGCTTCCTCCCTTCTGACAAACACAGCTGAAGGTTCTACAAATTTCCTTGATTTTGCTTCACCTAAATGCAAAGGGATGAAATGGCTTTGTCCCTCCCAATGTAACCAGTCCATCCTGCAGCTTGCTCACTTATCCTAAAAAGTGAGAGGGAAGGAAATCCCAAAGCAAGCTTCATTTCCCAGCACTGCTCTACAACCCCGAGTTCCTCTCCAGGCTCTCTGACTCTTTTCACTCACCTTTGCCAGTCTCTCAAGAGTTCAGGTACTATTCCAAATGGTTTTTCCCCAGGCCAAACGGCAACAGGGGTATATAAGGAGCAAGTTTTTGCATGGGTGTGGTTAAAAGCAACATAGACCCGATTTTTTCATTCCACGTGACAAATAAAATATACATTGCCATTCAGATCCACAGGATAATCACTGATTTCAGTGAAGTCTTGGTGAGGATTTTTCAAATTGCCTGTCATAAATTATTTGTGCCATTGGAGTAAATTCTAAAAAGATTTTAGTCTTCAGTAAAAGCTAAGTTGCTTATCACTGAACATTACAATAATCTACCCATTGCAAATATTACTTCTAGAAGCTCAGTTACATCATTCATTCCTTAATTCTTTTAAATTTCTGGATGTCTTCAGTCCAACTCTGGAGATTTTACTTCTATTTCACATTTCTTCCATTTCACATTTTGACAATTCAGACACTCTTAACATTTTACCTGGAAAATAGTAGCTATTTTCCTGGTATATCAATGATTGACATTAGCACATATTTTATCAGAGTTAACATGAGAGCAGAAAAATTGCAGTATCCAAATACTGCGATCAGTTGCCTCTGCCCAAACCTCTTTAGCATCTGGGAGTAAAATATGTCTCTGGGTAATCTGTTTCCCATTGCAATTTTAAAGGTCTGCAACAATTTTTATAGACACACGGACCAAAGTGACTCAAGACTAAACTGTGTTGGCTCACCCTAGGGTAACCCCTATAAATGACAAACAAATCAGCATTTCACAGTTTAAAAACAACACCAAGTGTTCTACAAAATCCCCCAGAAGTTTACTGCAGTGATGCTGACAATGCTAGACATTAGGGCAAGGAATTTCCTTTTTGCATTTCAAGAGAAAAAACACTACAGCTGTTTCTCTGTGGATTCCTAGCCAAGTTGAAAAGGTCACTGACCCAGCCATGATGTAACACCAATACTGTGGATGGTGACTCGCTCAACCAGCTTTTCTCCAGAGCACTATCAAATAACAATTTTCACCCAACAAAGAAGGTATATATCTAATGTGCCTCTTGCACTATAGCCTTACTTAAAAAGGGTGACAAGAGTCTTTGCTCTTCTACTGGTTGAACAATCTGCAGCAAATATTTTTATCCACTGGTAGGAACAGGGAAAATTTGTCCCTGAAAGTGGCATGCATTACCTTCAAGTACCTTCAAGTACTCATGGAGTGTCAATGTCAGCCTCAACACTCGTTGTATAGTCGATGATGGGCCAGATTAGAAGCTGCAAGGGTAGCAACTTCATTTTCTCAGCAAAACATCCAAGTTACAACATAGCCTAATCAGGAAAGGCAGAAGCTGGGGGCTGGAGGAGTTCTGATGATGACTCACATGATAGAACAATAGTGGAGGCCCTGTGACTGAAAGCATGTGGAAACACCTGTGTGCAGATTGCCCTCTCCCCTCTGGAGGGGTGAGAGATGCATGTTCATTTCCAAGGCAGTGAGGGAAACTAGAGGCCTGGGAGGGTCGGAACAACATAGGAAAGGTTACTGGTACAGCTGATAGCATTTGCAGAGGCATCTGCCATCTTCACTGGACTGGCACCAGCAGAAAATCATGGAGAAGTGGCTTACGGGGAGGGGAAGCATGTGGGAAGAAGTCCTGGGCACTGATGCAGGGGGTAACCAGGCTAATTCCTCCTTTAACAGAAAGGTGAAGAAAAGCTGTAATCCACAATTATTTTTCCTTGTTTACTAGGAAGTGAGAAAATATGACTCTTTGTTCACAGATTGAATACTTCTGAGAAGATTTTCTAATTTTAACATGTATTTTCTTTATGCATTTTGAAGGATTAAATGATTGTGTCCCTGAGTGGCTTCTACAGCCATGCATTATATTACCTCAGACTTGCTTTTAGCTGTAAGGGTAGATTGAAGGGTAAATTCAAGCTGCATGAACCATTTGAGCCTACCTCATGCATTATCCTTGACAGATGCATCTAACTATTACTAATTCTACAGCACGGGTTCTTCATATATTTAGGCACAGGGACTTTTGGGATGCAGTGGCAGGTGAGCAAGCCAATGCACTTCAGAACTCACTCCAGTGTGCACAGAAGAGGGAGAAAGCATCCTTTTTCAAAAATGGTTCTGAAAAGGATAGAGTCCAAATGACCATGTTCTCACTGACAATAGTGAAGGAGAACACCCATTATAATGCCCACATTTGCACATAAACAGGAGAGGCAAAATGCAAACCAAAATGTGTTTGCCACCTTGAGGGGTTTTTTCCAAATATTACCTCTGTGCTGCAAGCTAAACAAACCTTGTGCACATTTACACTTACTTTAGGTGTGCAATGAGAAACTTTTATTTCAAGTACACTCACATTTACTCTCCATCCTTACTCAAATGACAAAAGATCTTGAGGAGGAAGTGTATGTTGGTAAACAGAATATTAAAAGCAAAGATAAAAGAAATATTTTTGTCTTATTATGTCTGCACTTCCTCTGTCTCAAAAGCACATAGCTTGCTGTCTGGGTTTGAAGACAGGTGTCTGCTAAGGAAGGTGGGAACCTCCCTTAGAAGCAGCAAATGTGAACCCCATTCCCTCCGAATTATTATAACTTTGGAACCAAGGGCTTTCAGGCAAAGATATGGGGAATGGAATAACAGTTTTTTACTAGTATCTATAGCAAAGCAAACAATCAATAACAACAGTAGCAATGACAAACAAACAAACAAAACAATCAAAAACCAGAAGATGCGGTGANGGCAGGGACTCCTCAATCCGCTCTGGCAAGCAAAAATGCGGGGCTGTGGCAGCTGGCCCCCTTCCACAGAAGCTGCTAGCGCAGCCAGGGAGATGTGCACCCCAGGAATGCGCCCTTTTTCCCAAACGAAAACTCACTCACCAAGGAAAGGAAAAGTGGCACTGATCCAAGATCTTCCTGCCACTGGCAGCTGAGGAGATCTGCAGTTCCCCACTGCTGCCCTCTCCGGGTGGTCCCGAGTGTCTTACCAGGATCACCAAATGTCTCCTCCCCTTCCCACACCCAAGCCACCTCTTTGTCTTTTACAAAAGGAGTTAATAGTCCTTAAGTACCCAGCCATTTGTAATGTAGCAACAGGAATGAGGTAAAAATTCCAACCAACTCCCAACCTTCAACACTTGCCTAGAACAGAGCTTTATGGGGCAGATGGCAATTTTCGTCATCTTTCTCATTTATAAGTGAAGAAACACAGAAAGGGGTTTAGCTGAAAAATTTTTGAATTAGAAACTTGTTTTACTTTCCTTTGTAAAGATTTTAGAAGGGGAAATTCTGTACCCTATAAAGACAAGATTGGGAAAAAAAGCTTTGAGAGATGTCAAAAGTGAAAGATGTCCTTAAGATTCAACGGGCTATGAATTTAAATCTCAGTTTTGACAGGTCTTGGGAATTCATATTCTATTTACGCTGTCTACTGCAGCTGTGAGTAGAGATGTCATAACAGGTATCAGCAGCCTGTCTGGGAGCCAGCTGTGATAAAGCTCTGCTGACACAACAAAAACACAACCTTGTGGATCTTCTCAGGACAATGCAAAGTGGAGGCAGAGACTTCATGCCTGTGTGTGCCTGCTTGTGCAAACACAACTCAAATCACTCAAGTGTTTCAAATATGAGATCCTTCATTTCTGGAAAGCACTACACATAGATGTAGCCATACAGATAGGAATTGTCCAGTAATTCACAAAGCTCTGAAGGAAGAGCATTGGTGTTAACATTTAGGCCACGCTCTTGATACATCAGGTTGAAAACGACGGAATAAACACCATATGCATGGAAAAAAAAAAAAGATATAACAAGATAAAACTAAACTGAAATGCACTTTCATACCATAAAAAAACTGCACAATTCCAGGGGGAGAAAAAGAATCAATTTCATGTAATTTAAGTGACTAACTTGTTACTTCATTGAGAAATTGGATTTTTTTTCTGTTTGCTAGCTGCCCTTCTTTCTCAGGCACTTGCCTGTTCTAAAGTTTACCTTTCCCACAGTTTGTCTATTAATAAACCTTGCTTAGTGACTGATTAGGAGCCACTTTGTCGTCATTCATGTTTCTGGATATAAAGCCAGGAATCTAAAAGGAATTTACATAAATCACATCTTACTCCATTCTAATAACCAGTTAAAGAATGGCAGACCACTAGCTTAACTTCTTGTTTTGTTTTGTTTTGTTTTTTGTTTTTAAATTTTGTGTCCTATCCACTATAGCAATGGAATAGAAACTTGCCACATTATGAGAAATAACAGCATCTATTGTTTTTTCTTCAGATGGAATAAAGTTTTGGAATATACACAGTCACAATTGCTGCTTCACAGGGGAAAAATGTCTTATAATTGGCAGTCTCACTTCAAACACTGAAATTTCCTTTTCATGCATTATTGTAAGCCATACGAATGCAGTTAGTCTTTTCCTGCTTTCTGGGCTTAAAATGACTGAAAAGATTTTGAAAGAGCCCTGTTTCTGCTGTTCCTGGTGGTGGAAGAGAGGCAAGCACATGAGATTTCTTTGGAGGTACCAGGGCTTTAAAAGGAGCTGGTTGGCCTTGCTTTCTGGCAGTGCATGCTGTCATTCGGTGTTGCACAAAGGGAAAGTCAGAGAAAACTAGTCAGAGTTTTTCGACAAAGGATTTTGTGAGAAAAGGCAGTGCTAATTGACTTACGGCAAGCTCCAAGCAGATCTCAGATTTTACCTCACGACTCTTCCATGTGTGAGCTGGCTCCAGCAGTGTGGACATGTCAAACACCGTGATACCCATGATAGCTGGAGAGACAATGACTCTGGAGATCAGAGCAGCCTGCCTGCAGCAGCACCCAGGCTGACAAGGCTGCAGCTTAGAGCTCTGTAATACCATCTGCCCTACGACCTCTGCTCTAAAGATGCTGCTGAGTCTCTGTGCAGCAGGCAAAGGACGTTGCAGGGCATCCAGAGTCTGTAGCTCTGAAATAACCTTGCTATGGGAGCTATGCAAAGCTGGGGTCAATAGGACTCCCAAAATTTTCTTGTCTCCTGCTTGGACGCATCAGATCCGAAATCTTCACATCTCAGGGAAACGTGGCTGAGCTGGGGATCTGACCCTAGGAAACTCCAAGTTAAGACTCCTTTTGAAAAGAGATTTTTGGGTGACTTAGAAAATATTTTTTGTGGAAAATGTTCCTTTCCAACACTACTTTTTAAGTCAACAATTAGTATTTTCCCCCCATTAATTTCCAAAAAATGGAAACCTTCAGTCAAATTTAGTGAAATGTTATCAAATCCACTTCTTATACTATTTGCTGTACACAAATTAAAGCCACAGTCAAAAGTTAAGGCAGAGGAATATCCAGTCTTTCTTGCAGAAGGTTTTTTCTTTGTTTCCAACATTTTGTATCCCAAAACTACTACTTTGAAAGAGCATTAGTACTGTTTTGGATACAAAATGCCTGTGCACTCTGCAGTGTATTGAGTGACAAAAAGCTCCAGATCCAACTCACCAGGAAAAGGGAATCTGAACAGTAGAGAGGTATGAGGAAGATTTGAGACCTTTTATGCTTTTATTTGTTCATTTGCTTTTCAAGTCTCAATCATTTCAACAACTACAAAGCCCACTTACGGGTTTTGTCAACTTTTGCCCTGCACAAACCTGGAAACCGTTGTCACCAATATCTCAGTTTCACCCCACTTCTGATGGAAAACCCTGCAGCAGACAGCCCTGCCCACAGCCCAGTGCCTGTCCATGTGTGCTCCTGCCCATCTGCAAAGCCAGATAGGTTCCATCCTGCCCTGCTCTAGGGGCAATGCAGCTGCACGTGCCTGCCATTGCTTGTGTCAATACTTCTTACTGCCTGCCTGAATGGCTATTGTTTCTAAACATCTCTGAAAATTAAATTTCCAGCACAGATGAATGAATAATTGTACCTGACCATATGAGCATGCCTTTTGGATTTTTCAGCCTCAGCGTCTCAAAGCAAAGGTTTGAAAACGACATCCATTATACCTGCAGGCATTACAGCAGGCTGAATACCCCTTGAGCTGCCAAAGTTTTATGTCCTGCTTCTGAGCAGATAGGAAGCCATTTCTGGATTGAAACATGACAGCCATTTAAGGACACACATCAGTAGCACAGAATAATTTGGCAAAGGAATGTGGAAGAAACACTGCATCCAATTGAAGTGACAGGAACATTCACAGGTAGAAAGAATGCAATTATCCAGGCTGGAAGCAGACCAGGATGCCATACATATTGCAAACCTGGTATTTCTGAAAATGAAATGGCAGATGTTTTTCTGAACTTCTGTCAAACATATGTTTTATTAATAAAATCTGTAAGAACTACTCTGCCTTTCTGCCTTTGGCTCTTTTTCTTTCTTTTTTTTTTTCTTTGAAAATAACTGAGAGAAAAATGAAATGTAATTATATATAAATATATAAATAATTGCAAACACACACACACACACACACGTATTTATACACTTCCTTCTTTTTGTTCAGAACAGATTAGTATTCTGAAGTAGATGAAAGGGGGAATAGTTGCTCTCTGGGACCTCATGATCATCTCTAGCCTCCAGTTGCAAGGGAGACCAAAGGCAGACAAAACATGAGAAGATATTCTGGAGGCAGAAATTTAGACTGACAGAGTGACAGACTAGGAGATTTTATAGATCTTGCTACTTTTAATGTCTCAGAGGTAGTAAAACAACTACAAAGGAGCAGTGGGAGGATGTTTTAGGAAGGACAGAAGGAGGAGGAAGAGGAGAGATGTAAATAATGCGCTGAAGAGAAGCAGGTGTACCGCCCTGCAAAGAAACAAAACTTGTTTCCCCACTCTTCTGATGACCTCCTCAAGATGTGCCTGATGAATGGAGGAGCACAACACTGCTCCTGGCTGGGGATTTTGTAACAGGTACCATGCACACACACACACACACACACACACATGCAAACCCCCCACCACAAACCCTTGCTCACTATTCAGAATTCCTCTACCTCACACTTCTTTTAATGCTCCAGCTGTGAAGATAGGGTGAAACAGACTTGCTACACTGCCAGGGGAAAAAACAAACAAAACAAAACAAAACAACCCCACAAAAAACCGACCCCAAAACCAAACAACACAACAATATTTTTTTATATTAATTGTTTTTATCAACAAGTAATAGAAACCACTAAGCAACAGAGGTAACCTGTTCCCAGCAGAAGGATGTCTCTGCAAGATTCAAGTGCCATGGGACACTATAGCAAATGGAAACTGAAGGCAAACGTATCAGTGTAGGCCTCCCTCCGGGTCTCAGTGACTCAAATAACTACATTAATTGGTCTTCCTCCACTGACATGGGAAATTCAGGTGACTCTCTGATGCCCAACAGTTCAGTCCCTTCCGCTGGTCATAACAGATCATTCACTTTCTCTTTTGCAATGCTATGGTGTTAGGGATGAAAGCAACTCGGAGGGCAGTAATTCTTTCCACTTGAAAAGAGAATTCTTCAAGCAGCACTAAAAGGGAAAGTCGCCACAGAAGATCCTGTGTCTCCGACCTCGCCTCTCCAATTAAGATTTCCGGATTTGCAGAACAAACTAAAACACTCATTTCCGTTTTCTTCTCAATGAAGAATGAGGGGTTTTGAGCCAGAACAAATGAAGCCAGAGCATTTATCTTTTTCTCAAGTCTTATTTATACAGGTGTCTAGAAGTTGAACAAGATCTTTGGTAAATAAAAATAAGTTAATTAAATAGCAGTAACAGTCTTACCCTTTCAGCCAGGGTCATTATTTTGATTAGGCTGAACATGAACATAGGGAAAAAGCAGATATTTTATCTCTAAGCCATTCAAGCTAGCCCAGTTATTGTTGTAACTTGACATGAACAAATGCAGTAATATGTCCAAATCTGGTGTTCCCACTTAAAACTGATGTAGAAAAATGGGGAATAGTTCAAAAGAGCTACATGACTCAGTGAATGAATGATCCATAAAACATGCCTGGTGGTAGGAAACTTGATACACCTAATCTATCTGCTTTATCTGAAAGCAAATCAAAAGGGAAAAGTCTGCTAATAGCAGATGATTCTTTAGGGAAGCAGAAGACAGAACATGATTCCAGATTGGGAAATTCATCATGGTTGCAAACGATGAAAAATGAACATTTTTGACAACAAGGGTGATTAACACTAAAACACGCCTCCTAGGACAGGCTCACCTGGTTCAGTGCAGAGCCTGTCAGACATTTCCATGCCTGCCATCTCATTTATCTGACTCAATGCCAGGCCAGGATGCTGCCTCAAGTACTGCAGTGCATTTGCATGACACTGGGCTAAGCCTGGTTTCTTCTTTCTGTCCCCACTGCTGAGCCTGGCTTGTCCTCACCCTCTTTGCTCAACTCTGCTCTGCACTGTGCAGGTGTAGCCTGAAGTTTCCAAGCCAAGATGCTTACTCTTTGAAATGGTACCTCTACACATGTCAGGCAGGGGGTTGTGTTGAAGTAATTTTCAGTTCAGTTTCAGTTTGAAAAACAATAGTTCAAACTAGTGCTTGGTTCAAGCTCAGTTAAATTATCTCATGAACGCAAAGCCTTTGATTGACCATCTTTTCTGGATTTAACCGAGGATTTACCTGGAAGTTGGCTAATCCATCTGCCACTGTCTGTAGCAGGAGCAGCATGGCAAGAGAGATGCATCTGGTCACAGTGAGGTAAAAACCCTGGGCTACATAGTAAAGGCCACTTTCTCCTCATTCTCCCTCTCCCTCAGACTTTCAACAGGAAAATCAAGTAGAGCTGCCAGCACTTTGTTTTCTAATTCTATTTCCATTTGGTTCCATTCTGAAATGGAGAGGACAATTTGAGTCTACCATGAAAAATTAGTGCAACCTCCAGCTGTTTGGTGGATGTACATCTTGTATCTAAACAGGAAGAAAATTTATTTGGAAATTGTTGAGAAATTTCGTTATTTATGCCAGGAAAGCAGGAGGCAGCCCAGCTGAGGGGACAGTGCACTTTCCAGCAGATATGCGAGGTTTGCATGATCAACCCCAAACTGAATTCTGTATACATCTCAGACTACACTACTAGACTCAAATAATCCTTTCATGTTTGTTTTCAACTAAGTAAAATCAACAGATTAAGATACTCCTTATTGCTCATGAGTCAGTGCTGGATTCTAGTCATCCCAAGATCAGATGTGAACTTAGTGGTTGTATGAAACATCCTTCTTCCAGGTGTGCAGTTTCCTCAGAATCCAAACTAAAACCAAACTGCTCCAGATGCACAACCATTAACAAGGAGCCTTTATTCAATTAGGTAAAGGGACAGATTATGAACTGAAGAATCATTGAGGTTGGAAGCCCCCTTGCTCAATCACAACAGGTTACTCATGGCTGTGTCCAGTTGGAAGAATTTGTTTCTTACACTGAAGTGGAATTTTCTGTATTTTGGTTAGTGCCTGTTTTTTCTGCACTTTCACTGGATTCCACTGAGAAAAGTCTGCTTCTGCTCAGAATCAGTAAGGAGACTGCTACCAAAAGTGGCATCTGGTGTAGAGTAGACTTGGGGCAGCCACAGCACAGATGGACCCTGGAACCAGGAGGCCTATGTTTGCCCCTGACTGACTTGGTAGCCACCTACTCCCCCTTCTCTTGCAAACACCATGAGACCTGTCCAGTGACTGTTATGTATTATTGGCAGGCAAAGCCCATCGGAAACAGTGACGGTTTATATGAAGACAGCAGATACAGCTGAGAAATCAAAAATCACAGGTTTTGAGTCACCAGCCCTTTTATAGTATTGTTCATTCTCACTGGAACTGAAAGTAAGTGGAAGATTTTTGACCTTAATAAGCATTGCAAATTGTTAACTCTTACCTGAGGAATTCACTGTAAAATGTCTACAGCTGCTTCTTTTCCAGTATAAAGTGAGAAAAACTGTTTAGTGTAAGAAAGCATGAAAGGCATGTTCAAAATAAAGTAATGGAAAAGTAATATGTTTGATCAGTCTTGCAAGGACCAATTCTGGTACAGTCCCATGGGCAACCTGAATTTCCAGAGCAATGCTTGTGAATGCTGATATATGACATTTTCTTCTCTGGTGGCTGAGACTTAGAGGGCTAGAGGGATGGTAGAACTAGTTCACTTGGACTGTTACAAAATCTAAGATGAAAATAACACAGAACACTGACATAATATTTTGTCTTATTTGGCATTGACTATAATCATCTGTTCCAGTTACACAAAATTGTATCTTAGACCTATATGTTATACTGGCTCAGTCCTATATACTTCTTGTGCAGGTAAATGGTGTCAATTTCAGTATAAATTTATCTTGAAGCAGAAAGGCTTTAATTCTGAGTATATGCAAGCAAATGCAAAATCACTAGCAGTTGAGCAGATGTCAGTTTAAATTTCAGTTGTGATATATTCACTGGCATGATAACAGAATTTCCTGTTGATATCAGCACAAACCACCTTCAGATCTGAAGAGCTGGTATTAAGGAAAATTCAAGCTTAAGAAGAAACATATGTTTTTGAAAAAGGTGATTCCAGAATCCTACAATGAATAAATTTCTTTTCTTTCTTTCTTTCTTTCTTTCTTTCTTTCTTTCTTTCTTTCTTTCTTTCTTTCTTTCTTTCTTTCTTTCTTTCTTTCTTTCTTTCTTTCTTTCTTTCTTTCTTTCTTTCTTTCTTTCTTTCTTTCTTTCTTTCTTTCTTTCTTTCTTTCTTTCTTTCTTTCTTTCTTTCTTTCTTTCTTTCTTTCTTTCTTTCTTTCTTTCTTTCTTTCTTTCTTTCTTTCTTTCTTTCTTTCTTTCTTTCTTTCTTTCTTTCTTTCTTTCTTTCTTTCTTTCTTTCTTTCTTTCTTTCTTTCTTTCTTTCTTTCTTTCTTTCTTTCTTTCTTTCTTTCTTTCTTTCTTTCTTTCTTTCTTTCTTTCTTTCTTTCTTTCTTTCTTTCTTTCTTTCTTTCTTTCTTTCTTTCTTTCTTTCTTTCTTTCTTTCTTTCTTTCTTTCTTTCTTTCTTTCTTTCTTTCTTTCTTTCTTTCTTTCTTTCTTTCTTTCTTTCTTTCTTTCTTTCTTTCTTTCTTTCTTTCTTTCTTTCTTTCTTTCTTTCTTTCTTTCTTTCTTTCTTTCTTTCTTTCTTTCTTTCTTTCTTTCTTTCTTTCTTTCTTTCTTTCTTTCTTTCTTTCTTTCTTTCTTTCTTTCTTTCTTTCTTTCTTTCTTTCTTTCTTTCTTTCTTTCTTTCTTTCTTTCTTTCTTTCTTTCTTTCTTTCTTTCTTTCTTTCTTTCTCTCCTTCTCCCCTTCAATCCTTCTCTCCTTCTCTATTTGTTTCTCTCTTTCTCTCTTTCTCTTTCTCTCTTTTTTTTCCATGACCAAGGGAGTCATGCCTGTCATGTCAGCCATGCATGACCCTCACAAATTTAAGTCTTCAATAAATGGATTTGTCAGCAGCAAACTGTTCATTCATGTTTGTCATTGCTAACAAACACATCTCAAGACATACCCTAAATGCAATTTCAGTCAGTTCAGTGAGATGAACTGAGTATGGTGTTGACCCCAACTTATAGCCTGGAGACACACTACGTGTGTCTCAGAGGTTTTGTCTAGCTCGGACTAGCAGGCAAAGTACCAATTTCTACAGCCTTCGTTGGAAGGGACAAATTGCCAGATTGGGGTAGAAACCTCAGGAGAGCAAGTTTGTATGAATATGTTTTGGCAGCAGTCTGGAAGAAATAGAGTAAGAGAATTGCCTGCTTCTGAGGCAGTTCCACTGTCCATCTCCAAAACCAGAGATTCCCAGAGATGCTAAAATGGAGAAGCTCATCTCTACTCTCCAAGTTACAAGAGGCATGCAATCAGAATTGCTTGTCATATTTTACATAGTCAAGACAACCCATTGAACTCAAGACTTTATTTAGTAAAAGATGTTTACAAGAGTGAAGCATAAAAGCCTTATCAGTTGTTCCTTCAGGCCTGAACATCTATCAGTCAGGAGCAGAAACAGAATTTCTCTAGTACAGGCTTCTGACTTTAAACAGGATATAGCCTAATTCATAATCATGACTGGAGGTTTCAGGCAGAGGAGGACAAGGTAACAAAATAGAGAGAAATTATCACAATAGGCCAAGCAGGATATAGTACTATACAACAAAGGAGCCTAGCTTCTGCATACTGGTGCTTATTTCCAAGTAATTTATCATTTGTAGACTACTCAGCCTTCAGTTAGCCCTGATGCCCACATAAGGAAATGCATCAGCTCCGCAGGTTAGGGAGTTCCTGTGGTAAGCAGGAAATAGCAAGGTGCAGAACTGGGGCCATTGAGGCACTGGCCTCTAAAGCAATCAGTATCATCCTCTTCCATTTAAATTCAGAGAAGGGAGCTGTGACTGCAGCCTGGTCCAGACTGCTGCTTTTCAGCAAACACACATGAGAAAAGCCTTGGCTGGAGTCTCACTCCTGCTGCTGGCTTTCCTGGTTGCTCTGGGGAACTCAGCTGAAATCCTACCCTGCCTGTGCAAGGTAGGAATACAGACCCTGGTTTCTCCCTCCCATTCTTAGCTGCATTTTCTGTTCTGCATGAGCAGTGTGGCCTGGTTATTTTGTACAAGAGACAGTCCAGTAGGCAAGTTCTAGGGATGCTGACCAGGGCAAGGAGGATGCCTGGCAGCCAGCACAAGAGCAGGACATGTTGTGGGCTTCTGAGCAGGGGTGGCTGATTGCACATATACTCAGTGTGTGGCAAACATGTAAGTGCCCTCGAGGTTTCACTGAAGGGAATAAAAGAGCAGAGGAAATCTGGCTTCCTTTCAAGTTAAACAGAAGCTGAGCAGAAGGCTGAAGGATCAAAATTTTGGACAGAGACAATTAAAGTGTCAGTCTTCATGAATGTAGCTACTGGTGCCTAGAAAGAGATTAATTTAAATCTGCATATCAGACGTACACTAGAAGAAAAGTGCTTTCAATTCAGAGTAGGAATTAGACACTGTGCATAATCAAAGAAATGTTAATGGACTGCAAATATTTTTTGAATTATATTTTAATTATACTGGTGATGTTACTGTAGGTATTAGAGAAAATGTAAAGCATACATTTTGGAGTAGCAATAAGAAAAGGATGTCTTATAAAGTGAGAAGTACAGTAAAAGTACAGATATGGGTGTATTTGGACAGTCAAAATAAACTTGGAAACTTGACACCAGAAAAGAAATTAGCATGCATTAAAATGTATGTTGGACAACAGAGATAATATTTTTTATATATTTTATACTCTTTCTGTGAGCAGATTACAATATAGTGAACCTCTTAATAGTTTTAAGAGAAACTAATCGGCAAGTTATTTTTTGCATTTAGCGCATGATGCTAATCGTGTTTGTAGCTTTATGGGTAATGAGTACAATGACTGTTTTATTTCTAGAATTCAAGTAATGCTTTCATAAACTTGTCTCATGCTTATTTTTTTATAAAGCTGCACAGAAAGGTCAAAGAAAGGGTTGTCTTTTATATTATGACAGCTCCCAGTGAGTTAAAGAATAGAAGTGGTTTATAAATAAAAGCCTCTTTTATCTGTCCTTTGATCCCCCCCTAACAAAACCTTCTTGCAAGTATTTTGCTTGACATAGTCATCATTTCTTATTAGTTTCAACATATCTGCAAGACAATGTCTTGATCATCAGTTTATGGGTACACTTTACTGGGAGCAGAGAAAAGACTTTACAGTGCAGGGAGGGAAGTGGCCATACGCTATTTCTTTCCATTATTTTTGGTTCCCTGGCCCCTGATAAACTGGACTAGGTCTTGTACCTTTCAGAACAGTTTCATAGCTGGATGAAGCTGGAATTACCTCAGAAAATTATGCGTCTTAGCCACACCCTTCATCCTCATCTGGCATCTTAATGTGCCTCTGTCTCCAGTGCCATAAAAATGAAAGTTCTTCAGGACAGCCTTGGACATTTCTGCTGGGTAACTTACAAAGTTTGTGCCACCAGTTGTCCTCTGCAGGCAGAAGAAACAGGAGGTACCTCACATTGACACCTCTGCCTTGAAATTCTCCTGCTCCATTTTTGGCCTGGCCTGACACATGCGCTGGGGTGTTACAGCCTGTGAAGAAAGGTAGCTGATTGAGGATGATCCACAAATAATTTCCAAACTCCAGCAGGGATGTGAAATGAATGGCCAAAGAGCAGAACATCTCTCACTGGGCTTTGTGGGTCCCTGACACACAGGCAGAGCAGGGCTCCAAGGCTAGAACCAAGAGTTTCAGTCTCTTGTTTCTGTAGGCTGGGAATAAAAGGGCCTTTGAAATCAGTAGAAATCCCTTCCTTTTAGAACTTTAACTGGGCTTTTTGAAAGAGAAATAATTAATCTCACAATAAAATACATGAAAACAGAGATATTTTAAAAGGTCCATCTGTAACTCTGCCAATAAATTATTTTTCATATTTAGAATTTGAATTTTTATCTGCTTGTACTTTTATGTACTTTGTTGCTTATGCTTAAACTTCACAGAGTTTGTTTAGTCCCTTTTCTCTTAAAAAATTAAAGCTTACAAAAGTATTGCTAATTTTCATTTATTAAAAACAGTTTTCCTGCATAAAAATAATTCCAACCGATCATTAAAAACAGATTTTAAGAGGTAAAGAAAATATACTGATTGAATAAAATTCAAATGGCAAGAAATATGTTTTTAATTATTGTTATTTTATTAATGGACAAGCACTATCTTATTAAATCTAAATTGGATGTGCACTGTGGAACACTAATATGAACCATTCCAAAGACAAAAATTAAATATATATTGGTACATAATAAAGCCCTCATATATAATAGAGGTGGTTTGCAAAAAGATCTTTCAACTTTTGAACAGATCAACATGCAAGTATTTCACCATCTGAGTTCATGGTAAGGTCCTTAGCACAAAGTATATTTCTTGAAAGAGCCTGATTCTTTTTTCTATTGGGATATGTTTATATAGCTTCATTAACTTCCAGGCTACTGCTTCCAATTTCTAACAGTTCAAAACAAGATTTGGGCCAAAAAAGCTGAAAACATCCAGCTCAAATGTAGTAGGGTAGACATAAACTATCAAGCATTAACCCCAAAGAAATGCATTTCAATGCAATTAAACTCCTGTGTACAGCAGAACACCACTTGTCTTGACTCTGTTTTCCTTCCTTTGCCAGGCAGTTTTGCAGTCATTGTCAGGAGTCAGAGCAGCTGGAGATGTCTGGGGTCAGCGTCATGGACCAGCTTCCCCCTCTCAACCCTTCTGGTGTCTGACCCAGCAACCTAGGTCTCTAGTACATGGAAAAGTCTTTTTAAATTTGATTTTGGTCCAACAGTGTAATAGACCAACTGGAAGCAGTTCAGGCCCACTCTGGCTGTTTCTTCTGATTCTCTCACAATGATAAGCTGACTGTCTAATCCTGTCTTTCACCAAAATACTTAGCAAAGCCACATGCCCTCATATGTGTTGCAGGCTCCTTTGTTATGAGCAGAGACAGTTATTTGGGCTTTCAGTACAGCCCCTCTGTTGTTTCACTCATCTGGCTTCAGAAACAAAACAAGTGTATTTTGTTATTCTTTAATGAAAGCAGGTTATTAGATCACCGATCTGAGCACATAGGCCTCAACCCACAGCAGCAGTGGGTTTTTCCAAGACATGTTGGAGTACCAAAAAGGAATTTCCTGTATTTACTTGGAATAAACTATTTTCTGCAACAAGTCTTAAGAATATGAACACTGTTTAGAGTGAGAAGTTGAAGGCACATAGACACAACAAAGACTGGATTTATTTGTTCAAAGGGAAGTTAATGACTTCCAGTTGTTCAGTGTTTCACAATCAACTCCCTCAAACCTCCTAGCTGGAACTTCAGTCTTTCTGATGCTGGGGGTTAGATGCCAACAGCAGGGCACTTGTTTAGTCTTGTGGAAAGATCAGTTAAAAGTCTCCTGGCATCCTGTTGGCCATGGGAATATGGATACGTCACTGGAAAGTAAAGTAATCCTTTTTGGCTCATGGGTGAGAGGACTGAGGGGCATGTGGGCAGATCCTGTTGGCTTCTCATGGAGATGACAATGTGCAGTGGTGAGGACTGCTACGGCATAGAAAGGAAGGGGAGAGGGTGGCAGCTTTTCACATTTCAGCAAACCCACTCAATTAGTCCTTTGGCAACTTTGTCTTTCTCTGTCCAGGAAGATGAGGAGACAGGTGGGCAGAAGGGAGTTACTGCTGTAGACCTTTGCTAGAGCAGCCTTTTGCTGTAGCACATTTTGACACCCTTGGGAAGGCAAGATGGGCTACTGTTACTTCCCTGGCTTCTTTACCCCAGTGCCAAGACTGAATCACAGGCCAGTAGCTGGATGACACTGCATAATGCCCTGGAAAATTCCCTAATTCTGATCCACAGACTACATTTTCCAGGATATTTAAAGAATTGGTTTGTTTGGCTTTTTATATGTTCTTTCTTTAGAGGTGTTTAAGAAAGAGCAATTGCCACATAGAATAAACCAAATTGAGATGATTTCATGCTAGAAAGCATGCTGTGAAATCAATGAGAACTTTTCCTGACTTAAGACCCAGAAAAGGAGTCTGAATCCTGAAAGTCTAAACCTTGAGGTGTCTTGGACTGCCTGCCCGCATTCATGGCACTGAACTGAAGCTTTTTGTAGATGGTATTACACCATAATTACAGTGTGCAGTTTAGCTACTGAGGTTAAAACTTTGATCAAAGTTTCTAGGACTTCACATAAAAGGCTTACTATTTATACAGAGTGAGGCTCCTTTGCCATTAGCTAAAAAAAAATTCAAAAAACCACCCAGACCTAGAATGTTCTGGTCTCATAGAACAAGAATTTTCCACTATGAAACAGTTTTTCAGGTAAAAGTAAGCAGCTTTTCAAGTTTTGGTTATATTTCACTACATTGGGTGTGTAGTTCAGTCCAGATTTTAACATGCTCAGAAAATAAAGATACAAAACATCAGGTGTGCATGTAAGTTAATATGCCTGCATTTGAATTTAGTGAAGCTCCTACTCTCAAAAAAGTAATCACTACTATGCACATTATTAAAGTCCTAGCATAGGTTTATGTTAGGATGAGGTAACTAAACAGTGAAGTTACGTAGCTAAATTTCTCTAACACATGTATCCTTGAAACCTTCACAGAAGATCTGGATAAACAGACTTCTTTTATGCAGAGGCCAGTGTTAGGGTATTGAAATCTCATTTTGAGTGAAGTACCCCTGTGTCAGGCTTCACATGAGCAGTGAATCAGGCACAGTCCCAGGAGCTAAGCACAACGGAAGATCACAATCTCAGGCACTGGGCAGCTTTGGAAAGGTTTGATGCTGTGAGGGTAAAGCAAAACAAATGCAAACAATAAGAACCTGTCCTGCAAAGAGGAATGGGAGGGAACATCACAATGCTATGGACGTCACTGAGTAATCACGTGAACAAAGAATTAAGGGGTGCAACGATTCCTTGGAACTGTGCTTTACATAGGGATGTTTATGATCAAGGTAGCTGTCTGGACCAGAAGTCATAGAGCATGACTGCTTTAAAACACTCAAAAAACAGCAGATGAAATTCTTAAGAGAGCACTTGAGAAACTGAAGGATTTAATTAAAGAGGCCCTAGTCCTGAAATACTATGACAATAAGAACAAAAGTAACTTATTCATGGGTGCATCTCAGGAGAATATTGGTACAATACTCTTTCAATAACACAGTTGAAGCTGGAGGCAAGTGGCTAATGCATCATGGCCACTAACAAAAACTGAGTGTGCCGAAAGAGTGAAGGAGACTTTGGACTTAAGCCATGGCCGTAAAAAAAATTCCTATATTTATGGGACACCACTGTTAGCTGAAACTGACTATAAACCACGTACTGCTATTGCCAAGACAGGCCTGATAAATATCTTCTGGAGAGTACAGAGATTGGGTGTTTTTCAGTTACAGATGTATGTTTTACAATTTCAGTAAGCCTGGGCAAGATTTGGTGTTTGCAGGCAATTCGTGATAATTTTACAGAATTTCCAGACATTGATCTTGGATGTACCAAACCTCCTAAAAAACCCCCCAAAAAACTCTCTGCACTGTGGGCAAAATGTAGACCATGACTGCCTGCACCACTAACAAACTTGAGACAATGGGAAAGGTAATACAGGCTTTGGCACAAAACTGTTAGTACCATACTGTAACCCCTTATTGTACCTTGGCAGTGAGGCCTGAACAGTACATGTGGATTGAAAGGAGACTGAATGGAGAATCCTGAATGTATTAAAAAGAAGCATTTGAAAGCCATTCTAAAATAAAGACCAGAGACTGTTGAGAAATCAACAGTTATATTAAAAGAAGTCAATAATATCTAAAAACTTTGTTTTTATCAGCAATGCAGGACAACTCCCTCCAAAAGAACCCAGGAAGATGGCAAAAGAAAAAGATGTGTAGAAACTTTTGTGATTTTTATTTATTTATTTATTTGTATAAATAAAGCACACTACTATTGTTGTAGTTGTTTCTATTGTTACAATTATTTCCCCAACTTCCTAGAAGATACTGCAGTCAAATAGACAGCCATATACTTCATATTTGTTTTAACTAAATATGACATACCAAGCACAATAACATTTGACAACAGTACAGTAGGTATCACTGAAAGAAATTTGCACTGAAATACAGCTGTAGGTTCATCACTACTAGTCCCTGGTACTTTCAGAATTTCAAGGCTAATGGAAAAGTGTCAGAAGAACACAGTGATGTCTGTAAAATAAAAAACTGGAGCAGTGATTCCCACTTAATGCCAGTGTGGGATCTGGGGAGAACGGGTCTCTTGAAAGGCAAGCTGGAGCCCATTCTTTTGCAGAGAGGCTTTTGCTGCACAGGGCTCGTGGTTACCACTCATGGCAGTGACAGACAGAGCCCCAAACTCCCTCTTTATTGGTGATCCCTAAATGCTTACCATGTAGGAAATTTCTCTGTTGTTATAGACACATGTACAGTACTGGTGACATTGCTGAACAACAAATACAAGCTTCCTACAGAAACACGGAAGAATATATTATGACAGCTTTAGCTGCATCTACACAGGAGTATTTGCTGAGATGGAAAAACCATTAAAAAACTTGCTGACAATTTCTACATCAGGAACCATTCCCAGTGAAGACAGTCCTCAAGGGATACTTTCTGAAGATGTCAGTTAATTCCTGGCTAGCAAACATAATGATTTCTACTATTGTTGCTCCTAAAGTCCTGTCACTACTCAAACATTTGTTTTCACATTTAAAATGGACTAGTAATCCTCACCAAAGAAAAAAATTAGAAAACATTAGGTCCGATGGCAAATGTAAAGAACACAAGCATCACCTCTTTAACCTCTACTACCTTTTTAACCTCTTGGGCATGGCAAAGGATCTTGGTTCTTTTTTTCTTATTTTTTTAATTTAATTTTTTTTCCCCTTTTCCTTGTAGTACAAACCTGGCATTTCAGATTTCCAAACTTACAGAAATCAGATGAAAATTCCCTCTGAGCATCAGTGAGAATATTCTTGCAGGACTCATGTGAAGCCTGATCCCATACACCTATTTGTGAGTGGGAAGCATGGAGCAACTTCAGTGGTTGCATGCTGAGAGCTTTCAGGCTCAGCGCTGGTTTGGCAGATGGCTAAGCACACCCTTCTCTCACCCAGTGGGTGTCCTGGCAAAGGTTATCAGCAGGTCGTTATTCTTGATAAGGATGCCATCATACACAGAGGGAGTTCTTGAAAAAAGTTGCCTCTTGAATAAACAATGGGTGAATATGTCTTGAGAAAGGGCTGGATGCTCTCCTTGTCTTGTTTTATTTTTGTGAGTGTGAAGGAAAGGAAGTGTTTAAAATACGAAGTTACCAATTTGTTTTGTTATCATGAATCTGCAAAAGGCTTAGACCAGATTTATTTTATACTGAAAGTTAAGTTTAGAGGATTTTTAGGTTTTTTAAGTGCTTGATGGTTTATGCCTATTAAAGATAAAACAGACTCCATTTGCTGAATTTCCTTTCTCTGGAGTTTTATTATTTCCTCTGTATTTGTCAGGCTGCCTCTTCTTTTGGAGATAAACAATTAAAAACCCCACAATATTTGTTCATTACACTAACTGATAACCATAGAATTGTCTTTTGTGTAATGAAGTTGATCTGGTGAGAGTAATTTTTGAATTTTCAAGAAAGGAATGTACTTTCTATATCCTTCCTGCTGTTCTACATTTAGTTCACTCATAGATAAAGATTTTTGACCAAAAATAAGATTGGGCATTGCTGCCATTCATTAATGCTTGAACTAACCCACAAAACTGATGGCAAAATGGATCAAACTTTGTTATAACCTGACAGGTCTCCCAGGTCTCATATCAATAGTTTAGGAAAATGGATTTCTGACCACCAGCACAAAGTGATGATAAAATCAAATTTAACAACTCTTGCAACATCAAGCATCAGCAGGAGGCTGGAGACTACTTCAGCCCTGAGGTGAGTGAGAAGAATGCCATGCTACATTGTGGTGCAGTGTGCTCACTCTCGTTCCTCAAATCCTCTAGATGACATGAAGAAATGAGAAAATATTAAAATTATATATTAAATATAAAATATATTTTTTGCATTTGGTTGTGGGCCAAAGCTGTATTTGGTGCAACCTGAGAACACTGTAGAGCTTTCCTTCATTTATGCTGTTAACCCATAAAATTCAGAAAAGATTTTTGCTTGTATTTTCTTGGGAAGAATTTATCTTCTGGCAACAATTCCAAAGACATATTTATACACTGGAGTCCCATTTTGTGTTCCTTGGGTAGAGTCCCAAATTCTCTCCACTTTAACCTCCAAGGAGTCATTAGTATTTATCAGGTAAATAATCTGTAAAAGGCAGATAATACTCCTATAAATCCATTATAATTACACTGATTTCAAAAGCGTTACTGAAGATTTATGCTCAGGTAATTTAGCTCACAGTTGGTAAGCTTTCTAAGGAAGACTCTAAATATTTTCTCAAGAGAAAACAGCCCTTAAAATGTGCTATTTTTTTCTCTTCTATATGTCCTCACCTGCCATCATAATGAAGTATTTTATAAAAATACAACATGAGGTAATGACAGCAACT
This sequence comes from Pardalotus punctatus, assembly GCA_013400915.1. Lineage (NCBI taxonomy): Eukaryota > Metazoa > Chordata > Aves > Passeriformes > Pardalotidae > Pardalotus > Pardalotus punctatus. Next base: position 197,939 of record VZTX01004882.1, on the reverse strand, counting down.
GAGAAGGAAAGTAGATTCACACTAGAATATAAAGCTGAAGTCTTCCCATCTGCTTTTTATTAACAGACCACCATCTTAACATTATTTAGAATGGTATACTTATTTAATTCAGCCTGTCTATTCCCTCTTTACCTTGCCTACATGACAAAAACCTTTCTTCTCAGTACACTTTAATACCAGAAATATGTTTCAGTTGTCATCTTCACAGACTCCCCAGATGAAATTCCATTATAGAAAGGCCATTCATCAGCTATTTTCTCCTGCATATCCAGACACTAACACACACTTCTGTGCCAATGAAAAATTTTGAAGTGTCAGCTCAGCCTTCACTGAAGCTAGGCTGAAGCCTGTGATTTACTGTGGGTACTGCTTTGGAGAGGTTCGCAGGAGTCCAGTCACAGACCTGGAGCCCTTTGTGCTGCTGCTCTAGGGACAACATCACATCCATTATTTTGTGACAAAACATGTACACTTAATGCCCTGTAATATGAACAATCTAATTTAATGGAGATTGCAAAAGGCCTTTACTCATTGATGCAGAAGTTCTAGTGATTGTAAGATTCTACATAGTAATAATTTAAGACATTTCTGAGTCTGGCTATTCCAATTATAACCTTCAAAGACTATGTTTGCAAAAGGGCAAAGAATTAGTGATCATTTGTATGTTTATTTGTGAAAATGAACTTAACTGTGACTTTTATGGGAAGAATCAGAAACATGCAGATTACACTTGGTTATATTTCAGGTTATTTTTTCACATAATAGAAGCATGCAGAGACTCTGTACTCCAGACCAAGAGTCCAGAGCTGTGGGAAGACTGCGATATCACAGAAAGCAGGAGTGGATGCTCTGTTGGGATTCAGTTACTGGGAATCATGCTATGAACCTCAGATTAGCAGCCTCATTTAAAGTGCCAAATTATTCAACTGTGTAAGCAAAGGAAAAAAAATGAAAACCACATCATGTTAGGAAAAAGTAAATGGTTGGGGAAGGAAGAAAATAGAAAGAAAAGCCTATGATCAGGTTCACCAAACATCTGCACAACCACATGATTGCAGACCATGATCTGCTGTTTATTATGCAAATATGCATATTTCTTGCTTTAGCTAGTAACTTTCTCAGATAAGCCACAGTTTCAAAAAAAGATCTCCTTTTCATTTCAACAGAGGAGGTGGGTAAAAGCTTTTGACAAGACTCTCGGCCCATAGAGATGGATACCAAGATATTGAGTGGAGTACTGCTTGTCCTCATCATCCCAATCAGTCAGGAAGAGGAATGTTCAACTCTGTATTACTGATGTATCCCAGGAACAAATGCTACCTGGGGGAATAAGGACAGAATGTCCCTAGAGGGTTACGAGAGGTAGCATCATGAATGGTCTTTAAAAAATGACTGTTGCCCAAAGCAAACTTGTGGTGGTGCATCCCCCCATCCTCCAGGCAGCACTGTGATCTGAAAAATGCTGGTCAGGACTCAGCCTTGGTCGAAGCTCTTCTGGAGTTTATGAGAAACACTGACTGATCCCAAGAACTTGTGCTGTCTAATGAGCTCCTGCTTTTTTTTTTTTTAACAAACATCCTTGGACACTTTTTTGTGTGAATAACAATCCAAGCGGGGTAATATTTTTGTTCTCAAACTTTCAAAGAAGTTTCTGACCCAAAGTGCAGCCAGGATTAAACACTGTTATGACGAAACCCCACTCTCTTTCAGCAGTATAAACAAAATGATCCCACCCCCTGCCCCTACACTTCCACACAGACAATTTCATGTTTCATTTTGCGTTTATTTTGGTTTGGATTGATTGACTCTGTTTTGGGTTTTTTTGCTTTTCCTCAGCATGCCTTAACCATCTAGTAAGTAGTAGAGTGAATCTTTCCAATGAACTTTGTTGTGCTGCTGCTTTTATATTAAACCTGTTTTTACTGATACCTTTGCCAGTGGTTCTTTCAGCAATCTTAAAACACTTGTTTATGACAAAACTCTAGCCCTTCCTCTCATAAGACAGCTGGTTTACAGAAATATAGAATCATTTAGGTGGAAAACATCCTTAGGATCATTAAATCAAATCACAAATCCAATCCAATCCAACCCAATCCAGCACTGCCAAGCCCACCCCCAAACCACATCAATACACATATACTGCTTCCTCCAAGGATGGTGACTCAACCTTTACCCTGGGCAGCCTGTTCCAATGCTCAATAACCTTTTTAGTGAACAAACTTTTTCTAATGTCAAAACTAACCTTCCCCTGGTGCAACTTTAGGCTGTTTCCTCTTGTGCTGTCACTTATTACTAGGGAGAAAAGGCCAACCCCCATGTGTCTACAATGTCAGGTCAGGCAGTTGCAGAGATCAATAAGGTCCCCCTTGAGCCTCCTTTTCTCCAGGCTAAACACCCCAATGTCCTTCAGCTGCTGCCCATAGGACCTGTGCTCCAGACCCTTCCCCA
>VZTX01004882.1:147505-195465 GCA_013400915.1 Pardalotus punctatus | reverse complement strand
CTCTGCAGAGCCTTCCTCCCCTCCAGCAGGTCAACACTCCCACCCTGCTTGGTGTTACCTGTAAAGAGACTGAGGGTGCACTCAATCCCCTAATTCAGATTACTGATAAAGACAATATACAGGGCTGGCCTTTGTACTGAGTCCCGGGGAACGCTTCCATCTGATGGCCATCTGGAAGTAACTCCATTCACCACCACTCTCTGGGCCCAGCCATCCATTTTTTGTGCAGAAAAGAGCTCACCCATCCAGGCTGTGAGCAGGCAGTTTCTCCAGGAGAATGCTGTGGGAAATGCTGTCAATAAAAACCTCTTTTAGGTTCTGGTCTACACCACAGGGGTGGATTTGTGTAAATGTTCTTCTTAAATCATTCAACAGTCAACCTGCAGTACACTCAGCCTCAGTATGTATTTCCCTCCTTAACCATCCCACATAATAATTTTCCATCTTGTCTTGCAAACCTAAACATAATCTCTTATTTACTAAGAAGAAAAACAAATTCTGGATTCCCACAGCCTATTAACGCATCCAGATGTTCTCCCATTGCAGGGCAGACAACAGGCTAAGTGTGACTGGTTGTGCTCCTCTTCTCACACAGACCTCATTTCTCAAATGCCAGCTTGGTTCCTGCAGAAATCTCAAAGAAAGCTTTCTGGAAGGCTTTTCAGCTCCTTGCTAGCTCATCTTTGAAACGACTCAGTTTTTTATAAAAACATTGGGTTCGCATTCCAGCCACCTCACTTCTTGACCTTGCAGATGTTACAAAGTGGACCCAGGATGCCTTTATTATCTTGAGGTTTGCTGCAAAAGCTCATTTTTGTGCAGGTGTCCCAGAGGACCAGCTGAAGTATGAGAAGCCAGGATCTTTGTACTTCAGCTACCATTCCTACCTAGACGCTCATACAAGTGAAATTTTTATTCAAAGTTATTAACAGGTATTCAGTTACAGGACCATGGTCTAGATGAAAAATAAGACCCATTTCAACAGCAAAACTTATGCTCAGGAGCCTGCACACACCTCCACAATAACAAGACATACTTGTTTTTTGCTGACTCCAGGCCTGGTTTGGGAATGCTAATCAATCTGTGCAATGCCATAGCTTTTGGATTTACATCATTGCACTTCATAATTATCTACAGTGTGTTTTTCTCCAGTTGCCTGTAATGCACCTCTCTCTGACACAGTGAGAGGCTTTGCACTATGCTGGTTATGGCCAACGTCTGCCATGCTGCTGCTGAAGTGTAACAGTAACTACTAAAACACTCAAGATTTTATAAAGTCAATTCAAGGGAATAAAGCAGAAAATTAACCAACAGTAACACATCTGAGCATGTAACTCTTTGCTGCTGCTGATGCTGCTATTAATAGTAGCCGTTTCCATTTTTGTAGCCTACACCCCCCGCTCCCCGGCCATGAGGTTCTCAAAGCTTGGTATAAAGTACAGATGTTAAGTGCCATGAAAATGCAGCTGTCTCTGCCCCACCAGGTAGTAACCAACCAGAACAAAATAGGAGAGTGGGAGAACTCATAAAAAATGCTTAGGACTATAAAAATGCAAACAGTGTTACCAGGTCTATCTGATGGCACCCTTACTTTGGCAGATATGATGCTGTCTTTGGACAACCCCCAGCAAAACAGCATTGTGATTTCTAGAAGAGGCTCATAAAAATATGAGGCAGCCAAGACCACGCTGATGCGTGTCCCACAGTTCCAGCTTTCATCTCCAAGTCTGCAACTCTGTAGTTAAAACCCATCCTTTGCCTCCTATTGAAACCACATTATGTAATTGCTGGGTTACTTTGCATTCTCTTCTGAGAGTTTATTGTTTTGTTTCTGTTATTCACACTTTCTATGATAAAGCTGCACCAATGCACTAAATAACTATGAGAATAATCCAAGACCACAGTATTTTCTAGTTTTCTATTTAAGTCTGTGCTTGCTTTTATTCCTGGTGCATGATAAAGCTTCCCGTAGGAACTGAAGGCACTGGTGGGTACTTAATTTCAGTCTCCAATAATGAAACGAAACAAATAACAACCTTTTTGAAGTTTCACCCTCTGGCAAGGCTCACAGAGTCTGGTTTCACCTCGTTCAAAAGGTTTAATGAGACATGGGCCCTGTATACATGTGTTTATGGAAAGAGAAAGAAAGAAGGGCTGTCAACAGCTGGGAAGCATGAGACTGTGAAAAACAAAATAGACTTTGTGGGCTGACCTCAGGTATCCCACACCCACCTAGGTCTCCACATGGAAAAGAGGTGGTGCTAGAAGAAGGTAAATATACTGAAAGGCTAATGTGCCTCCAAGCTTATCTGTTTTCTGTGACTAAAAAGCACTGCCTTTCATAACTAGCTGCCTTTTTTATAAGTGTTTTATTATTTTGATCCAGCCCTGAGGGAGTTTGTTTAGAGCACATTGTAGACAGTTTCCAGCAATGCCCGAGGCACTAGCTCTGCTGGTCCTGAGAGACTAGACCTTTAAGTGCTTAAGAGATACACAGCTTGAAGAAGCAATTCCTGGGAGCAGCAAGACTCCATAATAGAGGAGCTTCATTTTGGCAGAGAAATCCATGGGGAAAGAAGCTGGCAGTTGGTTGAGCAAGACCTAGCTAGGTTGCCCAATAAAATACTTATATCCCAGAGAAATTCAATGAATTCAAGACCTGTGATGGCTTTGGTCTTTTGATTTAGAAGTCATCTGTGTGTGGAATGAGTTTAAGGAGTTATTTATAATTCTAATCAATACTGTCTTGCCTCAGACTTTGCTCAATTATCTATACAGTTCCCTCTCTATTCCATTTCCACTTTTAGACAGATTTTTCAAACTTCTATTACACTGCATAGTGAGAGGAAAGTGAGTGCCTCTAAAAGCAAAGAACAGTGACTCATCGGGGCCACTACTGAGTAAACACATGCTTCCTAATACTGGTACACTTCTGGCGTGTGATATTCCAGATGACCACACACATAGCCAACGCCTAATGCTGCCTCTACCAATAACAAATCTGTTCCTCCTCTGGAATTTCAGAGATTTTTTCCTTTTGAATAGTTTAGAGAAACTTTTTTCTACTACTTCCAAGTAGTATGTACTTCCAAGTACTACTTCCAAGAAGACAAGTATGTTAGAAATGGCTTTCCTTCCAAGACACTAATAAGCGGTTACCTTTGTTTTCAATATTAGAATTAGTAATTTTAACAAAGGTTGCAGATCCTACAATGTGACAACTAAGGACATGTTTCCAGAGACCTGGAAAAGGGACTCATCTCAGTGATGGCAGCTCAGATTAGAAATTCATGATCCCAGGACAGACGTAATGAAAGATTGCAGATACTATTTCCCCAAACCTGAATGTTATACAGCCAACTGAAACAACAAGGAAACTTGGATATTCACTTTTCATAATTCATTATCATGGATCTTGCTATTTCCAGAGCTGGACAAGTAAGTAATAATGTGATTCTAAAAGTCTTTTTTTAATTATGGACTTCTAGAATTTAGTCACTGCTTGAAAATACTTTCAGAATGATTCCATAATATGGAACTCACCCTACAGGGTGAGGAAGCTGTTAGACATGAACACTGAATATATTAAGGACTCAGTTTCCTAAGCCACATTGTTTTTTTCTGTGCTCTGACAAGATAAACAGAATTTTTCCAATCACCTTTCTTCTGCATAATTTTCTCATAATCTGGAATCAGATTTCTATTTCATAATTGAAGTTTACAGTACTTGCTTAAATTTTGCTATACTGGCAAATAGTTTTGAAACTATTTTTATTGGCTACAAGAGGCATTGCAAATGGAGGCAAAAGAGATATGAGGACATTCTGAATAACTCAAAGAATCTGAATAATTCCTCTCAGATAATCTCTTTTGGTATGTTTTCATATTATTGATTCTGTGAAAAGTAAGGAAAATTAGGCTTTCAAAAAATAGGCCCCTTCAGACATACAAAATAGTTTGAGTCTATCTTAAAATTTTTTGCAAGTTGTTGTATTTCAGAGTTCATAAAAATTGAAAGAATTAGCACAATGATTTCCAATCTTTATTTTCTGTAAATTTACTGAGGTTGTCATCACATAGCAAAACATTGTTGAAAAGGTGTCACATTCTTCAAAAAAATACCCCCAATTATGCAGTATAATACTGAAAATGCAATAAAAGTTAAAAGAATAATGAAGATTTCCAGCTTTGCTTGAGAATGAGAGTTGCTAGTGCACAAATTATAGAATATTTCTCTGAAAACATCCTCTGGTGTTTGATCCCTACTATTCAACAAATATATTTTCTTTATGGCACCTAGGCCTGGTACTTCCTTATGCCCTTCTGGATTCCCTTTTGCATTGTCTTTATTACAAACACAGAATAAAGCAGCCCTAGACAGCTTGCCTTGAAATTTCCAGCAAGTCTGCCCTATCTGTTAAAAGCATTGTTCTCTATTCAGGGGATTTCCTTTGTTTATTTTACTTCTGGCAACAGGGTTTGTTCACAGTTTCCTCATAGCCAAGGAGCCTCAGGTCTCCTACACTTACTTTAATCCTGTTCTTCTGAACTGGAATCAGACAGCGGAGGCTTCTACTGAGACACTGTCCCTCCCTTCTCAGTGCCTCATTTTGGAAATGATTATTTGAACTCCACAGTAAGGAGAGGTTGCACATACTGAGCACCCCAGAGAAGTTATCCAATCACAATACACGGCCACTCAACATCAAAATGTTTAATCTTAGAGGTGGATCAGGAGGAAGACTAGTTTTAGAGGACAATTATTTTCCTCCACTGTACTATAGTGAGAAATCTGTGTGCTACAAGCACATGGTTACCTCACACCCAAAATATTGCATATTTCTGAACTTGCTGGCAAAGTCTGCCATGTATTTGCAAATGCTTATTTCTTGTTTCAACAACAATACTTTTCCCCCCATTAATTACTACACTTAAAACACTCATAACTATCTCAAATAATTCATCCTAGAGATAAATAGTAAAGGTGACAAGAGAATAAAATGCTGTTTCCCTGCAAACTAAACATGTATTCTCTTACCTTATACTAAACCAGACAAAAATGTCACATTCTACAGACATTCCTACAGAGGCAGGTGTCTCACAACTGAACACACATGCTATGAAATGCTAATTCAGACACACCAGTTTTAAGCTCCTACTCATCCCCACTCTCCTTTACCAGCTTTGCATTCTGCCAGGACAGAGCAGCACAAATTTCCTTTCCCTTTCTCCTTCCCCAATATAAGCAATATATATTTTCCTGTCATTTATGCATAGCAACAGAAGTGGAGAAGGAAAGATGGATCAGGGGGCAGGCCTTCAAAAATCAAGCAGCTCTTTCCCCACAAATTATTTCGTACATGTATACGAGGTACAAAGCAGCATAGAAACATATATTTTTTTTTTCTATGAAATAGAAAATTATCATTGAACTAGGTCTCAGGCACATCCTTTACCTACGGAGCAAGTTAACTGAGATGACACAAGCAGCCACAACAGGTAGCAGCAGATCTCTCTTTGAAACTTTTCAGCAGACTCAGCAACACTGAAGGAAAAAACACAATTTTTTGATCATGAAAATTCCTGCCTCAGTACTTAGATTACCTCTTAATCGGTTGCTTCAGAAATAATCTAAAGGCATTTTTCATTTGCAGATTTTCTGCCCTGTTTATGCAGATGTATTAAATAGTATCTAAAAATAACATGTACTATAGTCCCCAGTTTTGCATCAGTCCCACAGGAGAACAGAGCCTGGGTTACAAGCTTTGCCTCAAGCAAAAATGATAATTGAGAGAAAGGCTGTAAGAACTGCCAGTGTCTCTTTCTAATAAGTAGGTAAAGTGGGAAAAAGCTTCAGGCAAAATGCCGTGCTAGTTCCATAAGGTGAGTTAATAGAAAATGTCAGCAGTTTTTGTGTTCACGAGGCTGAGTTTTGTTTCAGTGAGTCTTTACTGAAGCTGGTAGAATAGAAATATTTGCCATCCAGCACAGTGGAATCTGGTGCTCTGTATCACATCGATGGACCTGTGAAATGGAAGGGAAAAAATCACTTTATTATACTCCTTATCCCTTTCCATAAATTTTGAGGATTTTAGGCCAGGAAAAGACAAGAGTATCCTGTTTGACCTGTGCAGTGTAGTTCAAGAATTCTTCCTTTCCAAGAATAATTCCTCTGTCATGTCCATATCTTGCATCTGAAATACAATGTAATTTCTGCAATGCAACATATTCTTCAATTACCAGCTTTGAAGTAGTTCATGTTTCCATAAAACAGGACCAGCAGTCAACTGCTCTCATGGGTATCCATGCGAATTTGTCCACCAGAAGCCACATGCCCTCAAATTTTGTTATGTCTTTGTCTACTAGATTAAAGACCTCTCTCCTATTTAAAAATTGGGGTTTTGTGTAGCTTTGCATCAACAGCAATAAGTCACCTCTTAATCTTCTCCCTCTGCTTGATATACTAAGTAGACCTCCCTAAATTTTTCTTCACAAGGCAAGTCTGCCAGGCCTTAGGGCATCTTGTTCTTTTGTGGTCTACTCCCACATTTCTAGTGCTGCCCTGAAATGAGGCCACCAGATTTGACTTAACCTTCTTCTCCATAAAAAAGTAACATCATGTCCACAGTCCTGCTCAATAATCCTACTGCTGACTCCCATGAAAGCCCAGGTAAGGAGCGCAGCCCTTTTCCTGGCAGGCTGGGCCCCAGGATCGGTTGCTTCATCTCCATGTGTCTCTGAATGCTCAATAGTACTGAACAAGTAGCAGTTTGTCCCCAATGTTCATATGTAAAGTGATACATTTACATCTAAATTATATTTACTAAATTTCTGCTCTGGACCTTGACATACTAATGCTCATTAAAAAAACCTAGAATTATGTCACAGTGAGGCCCTAGTCTCTGCATACACCACAGCACAAGAAAGTTGCAGTCCTGCATATTTCTCCCTAAAGGAAGATTCTTATCATTTTTTATAGCACATGTTAAGACCCATGGAGTCCTGTCCATGAAGAACATTTATAGAATGGCTTTACCTGGCAGTTGCACCATTAAAATCAGTTAAACTTTTGATATAGGTGGAATTATTCACATGCAAAATTATTTGAAGTATCAAAATCCACACTGCTTGCCCTAAGTATAGAAAGTGTAGGAAAAACCTTAATAGTTTTCCTAGTGGGCAAATCCCTTTTTGTCATCAGTAAAATTAGTGTTGCAAAGGACTGTATGTAAATCTAATCATGGGATTGAAACAGAAATTTTAAAAAGAGAATCAGAGTATAAAGAGAGGTAATCCTCTTTTTCCAGTGCAGGACTAGAAGATGGACTGGTGCAAAGGTCTGTGAAGGGGAGTTGACACTGAGACACACACAGAGCCACTACAAGGAGAAAATGACATCTGAGCAGGAGTGAAAACCTAGTGAGGTTATAAAAAAGCAACACAGGCTTCACCTCAATGTGTTTTAGATCAAACTCTGAATTACACCATTGATTTATTTCAACCTGAAAAAGTAAAAATGATACCATTCTTTGAAAGACTGATGCAATGTAGTGGGATATAAATTTCAAGACAGTGCTAGGATTGTTTTGCATATCTTCTCAAGTGTCTTTCAACACTTGAAAAATGTTTTCTTCCACAGAAGAGCCCTTGAAGTCCCATGCTGTATCTTGCCATGGGAGAGTGATCACAGTATGTTTCACTCAGAGGCCTACTGGGGCATCAGAGGCCATCAATGCAGCTGAACGGCAGTGTTTGCACTGCACAGCTGGGGAGGCATTGGGAAAGACTCAGTGGAGGGTTAGACTATGGAAATAGCTGTCATTTCAAAAGCATATGCTTCCATTATAGGAAAAGACACTTGTAAGGAGTCTCTCACAAAAGTCATGAAGGTCATTATATGCAGGATCAGCATGACACCCCATACACAGCATCTTATGAATCACAGATTACTCTTCTCCAGGAAATATGCCTAGCTGAAGAACACAAAGCCTTTGGTCTGCTTATACCCTGTGTACTGCAATGTGCCATTCAGCAGTGCACTGAGAGGTTCTCCCAGGCATTGGGGCTGTTTGGATTGGGATCTGAACACAAGTCTTCTCATCAAGACTATTCCCAAACAGACCTGTGTGCATCCCACCACTGCATATTTCACTGCAGTAAATTCCTGTGATAATGGAGTAATATACCATAGCTGCCACAGAACATATCTTTCTAACTTGTATAAATTACTGGAAAGAAAACTGTTCTTTGCTAAAACAATTAATCTCATCTACCTCTCTAAAATGGAAATTGATGCCTATCCTACTCAGGTTTCACAGGTTGGGAATTTCCTTCTAGCACCAAAGATTTTGAAAGTCCTGCTGATAATAAATTTCCTTTTACTATTCACACATCAGGTCTTCAAGATAATGACTTATGAAATCATTATTGTAGCACTCAGGGCATGTAAAAATGTTGACATCTACCTAGTAAGCAGCATGCATGATTTACAAATGTCACCTTCCTCATATTTCCCAAACTCTTGCTTCTATATTTGTAGGACAGGGATACACAGAGGTCTCAGATATGGTTAGGACCCCTTAGGGCTGGCTACTCTACAGAGAAATATATGAGGACCTTGCTCCTTAAGAGAATACTCACAAAAAAGACACAGCAAACACAAAATCTTTTTATAGTACATATTTTTGATGCCTTCTGTAGGACCCTGCCATCAATAACCCCCAGTTTCCTCGTCATCTATACTGTTAAATACAGCTTAGTACCAAAACCCTTTCCAAAGTGAGAAATTTAATGTGGCACAACAAACACTAATACCACTAAGCAGTAGCTTTGAGGCATCCCTACTTCTATGCGTTAGTGTGGCAAGGCACATGGCAGAAAAGGATTTATCACCCTCAAAACCTCCTAGGTTGCACAGGTTACTGATCAAAAGTGCAAGGAGAAGAGAACAAATGAGCATTATATTAGCTTTATTGCTATGACAACAGATCAGTGAGCAGTAACTGCCTGTCATTTCACTCCCCTTAGAGTCACTTCTGCCGGTGCCAAGACTCAGGCATTTCCTCTAAAAAGATAAATCTCAGGAGGCTGATATTGCAGGATCACAGGCAACAAGAAGGCCAGTACCTCTGCACCATTGCTCATGAATGTGCTGTGTAGAAGCAAGTAATTCACCTAGTGCACAGTCTGCCCTGCCAGCATCTGTGCCCTCACCAGACAGTGCTCAGGACCTTACCCATTGTTCATGCAGATGCTGCGCAGCACACAGGAGAGAACTTTCTTTCAATGAGAGATCAGAACGCCTCTTGAGAGAATTTTGCTGTCTGAGATTTCAGTCTTTCAAAGGTATACCTCACCACCATCTTCAAGCCACTTAAGGCACTAATTAGTATTTTTCCTACTGTCCTTAGATATACCTTGCTGCCCATGGCAATAGGAGATATGTAAAGTCATCATAGGATAATGATAAAAGGATGAAAGCTAACACCATCATTATCTACATTAGTTGTGCCACAAAATGCTATTATATATTATAGGAACACAGATTTTCCACAGCATTCTCTCTCAGCATTAAGAAAACTGCCATGATATGGAACAAATTATGTGGGTTACATTTACCAGACCTTGCAGTGCAGCAGATAAGTAATACTTCCTAACAATGAAGTCTGAGGCCAGGTACGGGGTGTTAGTGATAAGACTGTTATTTATGCCTGTACAAATGCAGAGCACCACACACTGAAAGCCACCATTAACCTCTGGAAGTTTAATGAGTTACAAACTCAAAAGAACTTTTGACATAGTAACACACTTCATGGAGCATGAGTGAAGTGTAAGAAGGTGTCCAGTCCACAATGCTTGGCAAAGGTTTTGGAAGAAATTGCCCATGAGCAATGCCTGGGAATAAAAGGAAAGTCACCTCTTTGTTCAGTTGGATTTGGACTGACAAAAGTGACATGGCAAGATGCTTTTAATACGGTTTAACTTTCCTTGTGTGACAAGCTTAAAGAGAAAATTAAATTGGAGGAGGACTGAGTTGTGACACTAATCACAGCTTCTGAGGCCCAAATTCACAAGTTTGTTCCTGAAGCAGATTTACAGTGTGGAACTTCTTCTTATGAGAACATGTCCTTTGAAAATATTAAGTACATTAGCACCTGTTTAATTAAAACAGTCCTTTTCACATATAGATGATAAGTCAGCTGAGAGCTGGAGGTAAATTTGCTCAGATTGAATTTGCAAAGTTTTGTTTTTCTTATCGAGGAAGTATCAGGTGTGCAGGGGAGAAAGTTCTTCAGCAAGCAGAAAGGTGTGTCCTGCTCATACATATTGCCTCTGAGATCCAGAAGAGAATTGCGCCAGTTGTGATGCTGCTACCACTTTCAAGAGACCCATTAAAATTGATAGCTAATTTTCTGAGTCGTTAAGGCATGTGTTGGATAAAGTCCTAATATCAACCAAGTGTGATATCCAGCAAGCCTTGCTGGCCTGGGGCAGACTAGCTCAAAATTATGTTCCCAGACCATCAGGACATTGGGAAGCCCTTCAGTTAGGTGCAATTTTTCTCTATTTCTGTTTTGTAAAATTTTTATAATCCCTAAACATCAGGAAATTCAAATGCTTATTATCAACAATCAAACTTATGCTTGAATTAGTTTTAATTAGGATGTGTTTTTCAGAATTATTTTCAAAAAGCAATAGAAGGAATTATGCAAATATCTTATAACTGACAATATCTCTTTTACTCTTTTACATGTGTGACATGTTTTAAAGCCTTAGTCTGCACTTTGATCCATTCACCTAGATTTTAGGCTGAACCCCATTAACATGTCAGGCTATAGGACCACTGATTGGGAGCTGGGGCAGTTTTCTCTTTCAAAGAGGGTCATGTATCACCTTGCCGCTTCTTACATGAAATGGATTTAAGATTAATATCAATCCCTACCAGAAGTTAACTTCACCTGTGTTGGAGAACACAGTAGTATTTGGGAGTCCTCTGTGGCTACTTTTTCTTTTAAGATCATTTACCCTGTCACGCTACAGCAACCTAAACACTGTATCCCATATTCTTGAGCTGGCGTTTTGAAGGTTTCCCCTTTTTTTGTGGCTACACATCTTGACCTTTGACATCTTCATGTGGAAGACAACAATGGGTGAAGAAGCAGTAATTTCTTAACTGCTTTAGGCAGAGGTCAGGCAGGGCGCTAAGCTGAGAGTCAAGGTAACAATGCAGCTGACGGTCCCATTGTGAGAGCTTTGTGTGTCAGTGAACTTGATTCATACTTAGTGTGAATAGAGGAACTCCCAGCTATTTCAGGAATGTCAGCAATTTTGTCGTAAAGAAACTTTGATCTTGCTCCAGTTTCCCAGGCTCATTCATTAGCTGAGAATGTGGAGGCTAAGATAGGCTCTCTCTTCTGGGAGACTGACTGCCTGATACTTAAATAAATCACCTGCATTTTCTCCCTGTCCTCCTCACAATAAAACAGTCCCTCACAGGTCCTCTTGGCATACGATGAAACTTTTGACTCCAAGGAAATCTCCCTCTGATGCATGGACTGAGAGGAATGCCTTTGATTTCTGAAACTGAAGGTCAAATTTTATAAACATACCACCCCAAAGCTGATCAGTCCCCATCTACCCCTCCCCAGTAACATGAGATATGCTAGTGACCTTTTGATACTTCTGACAATGTGGAAGTTGAAGAAATTTCTAGCTTTAAAAAAAAAAAAAAACAAAAAAGCCCTCCTCTTTGTCCTGCCTGCTCTGTGTGTGTTTTGAAGTGTGGAGCTCTCTGTTCTTTCTTCCTGGCCAGGCTCTCTCACACCAGGGTTGAAGTAGTCTCCCAGTTTCCCTGACCACCATGAGCACCAGCCTGGATAAACCTTCACATACCGTTTTCTCTCTCTCCCCCTCTGCAGAGATAGAAGCATGTGCAGAGGAATGTCTTTCTGGACAGGGTTTGGAGCAAGGGGCTTTTGTTCTCTATTCTGATTTGGGATAAAAGTTAATATTCTAATCTCTCTTTCATTTTCTCTGGTATTATAATAATACTTTTAAAACAAAGGCGCTTTTCTCCAAAGATCTGATTTAGTTTCTTTTAAAAGTAATTATGGCTCTTTTCTCACCTCCTTTTCTCTTCTGTCCCTGCTGTGAAGCAGGAAGTCACCCTTTAAAAAAATGTTAAGTGAAGTAGAGAGAAGCCAATTGATTCATCCAAAGGTGAGACGGTGTCAGAGCAGAAGGAAAAAATGAAGCAGAGAATCCCAGCTCTCCTGTGTTAGCCTTGGGAAAACATGCTCTGCCTCAGGTTTCCTCTATGGCACCACTTATGTTTTTGAGTTTCGTTCAGTTCATTTTGTCTCAGATCCCAGTTTTTCAGTCTTCCAAAGGTTATGGCTTTGCAAGCAGCAGATTCATATTCTCAAACAAACAACACCCAGAACTCACCAGCACAGTTGTTAAGTCTCCTAATCTTACGTGTACCTACCTTAGGAAAAGAAATCCCAAGCACACTTGTTCAAACAGTTTTTGTGCCTGCTTTCCCCATATTTTAATCTTATTAAAATGTCTCAGCTATACAAAGGGATTCAGAAATATGTTTAAGAACATTTCCAAATATTTTTTTAAGGTTACACTTAAAGCATTAAAGTTGCCAACTGATGAGATTCTGAAAGCATTGAAGGCACGATTATAGAGCTCTATCTCCTCAAAGCCCACTCTCTGCATCTTTCCTCATTTCAGCAAAGGTTTGGAGATGGAAGCTGTGTGAAGAACAGTCATGTGTCTGCCAGTCATGTTAAGAGTGCCAGTGCTGACTGGATACAGAACATGTGTCAGGGTCCTCACAAAGCCAATCTGTTATGATGTGGTGAAGGCTGGCTCTGTGATTATCCATCTACATACAATGTGGGTTAGTACAAATGGCAAAGAAAGCCATCTTTTCTGCTTACCGCCTTGGGTAAAATCATCCCTGTGCATGCCAGAGGCATTATCTTTTGTACTTGTTTTTGTAGCCCTGCAGTGAAAACCATGATATCTTTTACTTGCTTTCAAGTCCAAAATGTTAAAGCGTCAGCAGAAATCATACTTTGTGGTCCTAAAAGCAGCCTCTTCCACTGCTTTTTGTGTATAACGAGAAGTGCTGCAGGGAGGAACAAGATTCTCTGCTTATCGGCACACTGCTTTTGAAATCACTTAGCATACAGTTTTCTTGGACAACGAATGTATTTTCCCCTTGTTAGGCAGGGGGATCTGCTACAGTCTTTCACTGACACACAATAAATCAAATCATTCAAGTATGCTATAATAAAAATACTTGCTTTGAAGTACAACCTTAAATGTCTGATTTCCTAATGGTAACAACAATGCCTTATCATAGTCTCTTTTTTCCTTCATCCTGTTTTCTCTGTACAGTTGTTTTGTTAACATGTGTGGCTGTCTAACAACTGCATTTTGGACTCCAGATGTTTTGGCAAGAGAGAGCATTAAACGGTCATATATGTCCCAGAAACCTTATACCACCCAAGTAGCTGTTATGTCAGCTGACTAATGCAAGCCTACCAAGATAATTCCCCCCTCTTTCTTCCCCTACTGCTAACACTTTAGTCATCAATACAAAATGACAGACATTCTTTTCCACAGCTACTATTACAGAAACATCCAGGGTGGGGAGTATAAAGCCTCATTTGCAAATAAGATCCATGTGGTTTTGATGGAGGGAGAAAAAGGTATTTTAATTAAATAATGAGCTCAGTCTCTTTCATAGTGAAAGCAATGAGCAGCTCAATGATTAAAGATATATTTGGACACAGAGGCATGCATATATGCGCACATATGCGTGCAAAAGTACTTCTTTTGCAGGCTGTTTATGACCAGTTTTAAGCAAGTTTTTTCCTGCAGGCCAGAAGAAGTAGCATGAGGAGGCCATCACTAATTTTATGTATATGTTTATGGCAGGGGTATATTTTTTGAAGAGGATGACTTTATGTTTTACCACTTACTGTACAATACCATCACCACTTGGTATGGACTTTTCCAAGATGTTCCTTCACTGCTTGTAGTCATGAATCAAAAGAGCAATAAATTGAGAGGTCCTAGACTACACCCTAATAGAGGTTAAACCCTGAAAGCAGACATTAAAAATAGAAGAAAGAAAGGTGTATGAGAAGGCAGAGAAGTAAAAAATTACGGATTATTTAAACTCTTTTTTATGTCTCATCTCTCATGGGAAATATCAATGCGTAAATTACTGGCCTATTTCCATCTTCTGCCTACGTTTTCTCCCACTCTGAAAACCTTATCATATGTTGCAGTAATTTTCCTTTCTTTTCAGTAGAGCTCTGGTCCCATAACTGACCCAGTGCTTTGGATGAAATTGGGCACACTGTAGCCAGATTTTCTGCTCTGTGTTTTTCAAAGAATTTATCAGTTTTATTCTGGCTGGTAGCCACAAGGGAGTGATCAAAGACATTAACTCCTAAATAGAGTTGAGCGTAATGGACTGTCATTTCCACCATTGCCTGTGAGGATGAGCAAAAGCAAATTTCTTTCTCTCACCTGGCTAAGATACAGCAAACTCTTGGTAGATCAAATGCTGGATCTTCAGATTTGGTGAGTGGCAGGGAAAACATGGTTTCATTGCCTTTAATTACTGTTAGTGTTGGACTTCATGGGGTAGGTAAGACAGGAACAAAAGATGGATTGAAACATTTGGAAGAACAGTGGAATAGAAGAGAGATGGCTAATGAAAGCTGAGACTGGGCAGAGACCTTGGCAGTGAGGAGTTTAACCTGAAATCTTATGCAGAAGATGCCAATTCAAAGAATAATTACTAAGTGAAAGTCACACACTAAATTATTTTAGCCATTGTGTTTTTAATGGAGTAAAAAAGAACAAGACAGATCATTTGCGGAAGAGGAAAATGCATTATGAGAGGGAAGAAGCAGCAGAAATAATAGATAAGCACTTGGCAAGAGAGATGGAAGGAGAGAGAGAGATATGGCAAGAGAGGGTCTGTGCTGGTATAGAACAGACTAGCCTGGAGTTTGCGAGCCCAGTACTTGCACACAGCCTGGCACAAGGTCACAGGCCATGGCAACTCCTCCAGGCAAGGCTGCTCTCCGCTTTATATGTCCCAGGACAGAACCAGCAGGAGCTGGACATTGCCAGAGAAGGAATCAACATCAAGGCTGTGAAAACATGGGAAAGATGAGGCACAGAAACTTCCTGCTCCCACAGCAGCTTTTGTCCTCTGTCTGTTTTAATTCTGGGGATTTCCTTAGCCCAAATGCCATGTCCCCCCTAAATTTTATACCTCGCAGCTATGGCATGGAGATGATAGAGCTTTTCACAATTCCCAAAATCATCTAATAAAGCAACTAATTAGACAATGCTGAAATAAAGAGGCATGTAAAGTGTGGAAAGTGATGTTGCTATTATTTAAACTACTGAGAAAACTACAGAGACTGTTTTCACAGGCCTTTTCTTTTTAAAGATGACCACCACAGATGGCCTTCATAATAATAGATAACATACAGATAGTCTCTGAGCAACACATTGAAGGAAATTTATCATTTAAATGGTGACTAACTCCAAAATAACCAAACTGTTTATTGTTAGAAAATCTTTTTGGCTTGACTCAAATAATATCTGAAGTCAAATTCAGCATTGTGAATTACAGCTGCACATGTAAGTCACCAAAATGTACCATTCTTGGTAAATTATACAACATCTGGAATTCAGCTGCACTCATACTCTACTTCTGTATCTATAGATAAGAGAATATGAATATGAATCTTTCTGGTCAAGGAGATCTGTGACCCTGAATATGAGTGGTGAGTAAAGTGGCATTGCCAGTGCACCCTTATCTGTAAGACTGACAGATACAATCGTGCTTATGGCTAGAAAGATGTCCTCCCTGCATGACAGAAAAATATACAGGGGTCTATTTCTAAGATCAATTTTTCCTCTGAGTCTTTTTGACCATTTAGTGAACTCTTACCATAGTGCTGAAATAAATGCCTGCAGCTTTAAGCTTTGCAGACCCTAGAACATAGCTCTAGGGCTAATGATTAACAGGAATATTTCAAGGTCTTCCTTTTGTTCCCCAGTGCCAAATTCATCAATCTACTTTCTTCAGAGTGTTTTTTTAAAATGTCCTTCAGTTTCATTCCTTTTTTCTGGAAGACTCTGTAGTTGAAACTCCAGTATTTCTTTAGCCAAGGAGACTGACCTGAGCAGAATAGGTATCAGAAGTTCATTAAAAGCAAGTCATGTGGATAAGAAGCTACAAAGAAAGCTATTAATAATGCCTGAGAAACCAACTAGTCTTCAGGATCTGCCTAACTTGTACAGCTTTCGCATTAAATCATAGAATACTGAGCCTACTGAATGGAGGCCCATTCTAGGGAGACAAGTGATGGCAAAAGGTGTATTCCTTTTTCAGTTTGTACAGATGCCATCCCATTTGTCTCAAACTGATAGAGACTGTTACAGAGCGAGTAACAAACCAAAAGGGAAGTCTGGTATTTTATTTTAAGTAAAACAATACTATAAATTTTCTTGAGGAAACCAATGTGATACTGCAGGCTAAATAATATATATTTCATGTCAATAATTACAGGAGTAACATAGCTAACAATTTCTAACCAGTCAAACTTTGCTGCTAGTATACTGCAGGTCACACATCCATCATTCTTCAAAAAGAAAAGGATGGTACTTCAATTAGATTACAATCTCAATCTCCAAACTAGGTCTTGTTAATTTTTACACTGCTCCTGAATATTAAGGTACTAAACATTCCAAGCTAGAAGAGTACCCTCTCTATCTCTTTACAGATATGCATTTGCATGCATATACATATATATATTCAGATCTATATATAATTTAACTTCATTTTTTCAAGAAGTCCACTCATGATATTCTCCTTCAAAATGTTAGAAAAATTACCTGTCAAAAGTTGATCTGAAGGCTTCACACAGATACTAGTGCAAGTTTGAACCAGGTTTTTTTTTCAATTTATCAATAACTATAATGGGTGATAATGGTGTAGTCCATGGAATATGTTCCATTTTATTTACCACACTAAAAAAACAGTCTTGAACTTCCCCATAACATCCATCACCAAATCATCTGCACAAGTGAAAATTACAAGCAAATTGAGATTTCAACTGTCAAAACGCCTGGGCAGAAACTCAGATCCTGGGTTGTTTTCTCACTTATTCTAAAACAAAAGAAAATGCCCATTGGAACAATGGGGGCCCCAAACTTTCCCCTCAAAGGAAGCAAACTCTAGTCCAAAACACTGCAAACAGTCAATCAAATGCCTGTGGAGGCCAAAAATGTTGAGAAAGAATCTGAGCCCCTGGCTGCTGGAAGCTGTAAGAATGCATCAGAGGAAGGTTCATTCTGTATGTGCCTTTTGCAGACACTGAGCATATACTGACCACTGTCAGCAGAGATGGGATGCTGGATAAGATCAGCCTTTGCTCAAGCTCAATATATCAACATTTACACTCCTGTGCCAAGCAAAAATGGAACTACTCTAAGGCAAAAAATCCAGCAAGATAAAAGTCATTTATTTACCTTCACAAAGGCACCTGCCATTCCCTTTTCCAATATTTGCTTCCAAATCTGCATGAAATTATGCTGAAGAAAATATTGGTGATGGCATAATTTATTGCCAGATCTACTTCACTGTAACAGTCAGTCAAGAGCAAGATGCCTGGCTTGAGCTTTGCCCTGTGGTTAGACATGTCTTCCTGTCTGCCTGCCATTGCAGTGACAATAACTGCCAGATCCCTTCTCTTTTTTGGTGGTTCCCTGTGTCCTCCCTCACTCTTCTACTTGAGGCACTAAAATTGTTTACTGATGCTGTGAAATTTGGCCCTGTGAATAAAAGCTTAGGTGCTGAAATACAGAGATAGAAAGATGCCTCAGGTGAGGCCTGAAGTAAAGTTGGGGGCTGATCACATGTATGCACATACATATATACAACATGTGTACCATCCCTTTTCCACGTTCATTCTCTGTTTTAGGTAAATACTGCCATTGAGTGTGGATAGATAATACTGAGCCCAGATCTGAAACTTAGCAGGTGTCTCCCTCTTTTTAATGATCTTAAACTAAGAGTCACTAGGGATTTAGAAACATAAACGCATGTTTGGATACAGTAATGCAGAAAACCAGACATTCCACTCATGTGCAGAAGTATTTGTCTTTGTTGGGATGTACTGAAGTTGTCTTTATTTCTTGACTCTTGACCAGGAAATAGCAATCACTTAAGGTCTCATGTTAACTCTCCCTGTGTTGGAAGCTGAACTTAATCTAACTCTTGCTGAGTGTAGTATTTACTTCATTTTATCTAAAATGAAGTGCATGTCTTCTTTACCCTGATTTTTAAAATTCATTTTGCTTCAGAGGAGCATTAAGAAAGTCTGACTACCATCAAGCAATTTTAAACATTGTGTTTTCAAATCTGCCTCTAATCTGTTGCCTGTAAGTCAAAATATATTAAGTGTCACTAGTAGTTTTCCAATCTCCTACCAGCCTCCTATAACCAACATCACTAATTTGTGGCTCGAATTAGCTGGCTACATCTATTGCTAAACCAAACTGCTATAAGCTGCATCCTCTTAGATGGTCTGCTTATTACCGGACCTTATTTCAGCAAAATATAAACAGCTAAGAGTTTACCAGTTATTCCAGAGATGTCAGGTTATTTCTAGGATGCGCGTCCATGTCACTAGCAACTGCTAATCCAGGCATGTGAGCCCTGACATTTATACCTTCCAGATAAACGATGGCTTTATCTATTTAGATAAATAAGTTATGCAGGGAGCTATCTTGACAAACTAGCAGGGCTTAAATGCAGTTACCTTTCAGACAGAGTGCATTAGCAGAAGTCTTTTAATTTTTAAATGGATTATTAACATCAGTATGAGACTTAAGCAGACACTACAGATCCTAATTCATATGAGGAAAATAAGAGAAGAAAATAACTAAAGAAAAAATCAAAACAGCTAGAAATCCCCTCATAGCTGCCTCCCCTCCATCTCTTAGCCTGTCAATACAGTAGCCAAAGAGATGGCAGAATTTCTCATGGCTCTGACTGCTGTTCTGTGACATCCTTTGCTCTGGAAATATGTACAATACGTATTTCTTATTAAATGATAGCTTGATTTTCTTCTACTTCTAACATCATCCAGTGTATCCTAAATCCTTAGTGTCTATATAACACTGCCTGGTTTCCTTTCCTACTAATTTGTTTTTCTGTAGTGACTCTTGGTCTGCACTATCAACAGGTCTATAATCCAATGCTAATCTTCCTTCTAAAATAAGACAAAGTGAAGCTGAAAATCTCTCCTGGATTTGCAGGACATGAACTGAACAGCTTAAAGAGCCGACAACAGCCAATGATGTTAGAAAGTGTAGTCAAGGAAGGCTTTTACTAAGATATTAATCACTACAGTATCAACCCAAAAATTAAAAAACCCACATGTATAGAAAAGAAACACCCAGAAGAAAGTGATGGAAGCTTCCTGCAGAAAAAAAACGTTTAGGAGAAGTGCCAACTAATGTCAGAAAAGCCATGGAAGACTCAGTCTAAATCCAGTAGAATAACTTTATAAAGCACTGTGGAAAGATTTAGCTGCATGACTCCTGCTAAAATCAAAGGAAATGAAAAGGCTAGAAAGCTTGCAAAGTGTCTTAAAAGACAGCATCTGCAATGTTCTTTTCTCTCCTTCATCCAGCCTCATTAAACTTCCTGTATTAGGTGTATCCTTTCTCTCATCACAGTTTAAGCAACAGTGAGCATCCTGTTGAGTTGCCAGAATGTAAATCATAGTTTTTGTTTGTCTGGGTTTTTTTCTGGAGTATTCCTATGGTTGTGGGGATAGCAGCACAACAAAGGGCAGGGTGGATTCATCTCCACTGAAGGTCCACTGACCTGAGAAGCCACAGAACCAGCACAGCTAGGATTCAAGCACAGGACATCTTAACTGACCAGTAGGTTATATCCTGGGCACAGCTGGTCTCTTCCCCAACTCTTTGGCAAGCTTTACAACAACTCATGGATTTTCCATGCTGCTGGTTTGATGCTCAGATGGCTTTTGCTTGGGAACCGTGGATTGGTGAATAACGCAGACCAGCAGCAGCATAAGCACAAAAGTGAGGTCAGCATTCTGTTGTGCATCAATGACAGCCCAGCTGACATGACTTTTCACCCTTTTTCCCAACATAAAGCTTCGCAGTTCAGCTCAAATTTCTGCATTTTTACAGGAGTGGATGGAGCTTCATGTCTACACAACCAGCTGATTTCCTATAGTTTTTACAGTCCCTGTAATAAGAATGAAACAGTCTTTGAAGACTAAAATGTAGTTATGTACTCTGAATGTACTTGATCGGAAAACATTTCATGTGACACGTCAGAGCAGCTGGATGGATGGCTTCCTCTCCATTCAAGGACAAATGGAGACAGGAGGATAATGCAATGCCTTCTCCAGCCAGAACATGCCTTGTACAGAAGCCTCATTGTATTCAGGTGCATTTATAACTCTGGGCCATGACACAAAGTCACAAAAGAAGTACAAGTTGCTCCTCACAATGGCCTGAAGCCTCAGCCGTACACAGAGACAGCTATTGGCTGAGCAGCATTGGAGCAGTCTCTAATGGAACTCTTCTCAGCTTTGGTGTGAGTGATGTGCCTAGTAATGATTTCACAGTCTAAGCTGGGGTGGTCTATATGTCATAAAACTTAAAATGGCTCAGAAACTCAAGGGATATGCTGTCTGATTAAGAGAGCCATAAGGAGATTGGGGGGCCATTCAGGTATGAATCACAGGTAAGAGATAACATTTCCTTTTGCAGAGCAGGGCTAGGCTGGGTAAGAACCTAAAACCTGAGGCTCATTTCCCAAGTCATCTAGACTCAGACAGCTCTGGCCCTGCAAAAGGAAGGGCACCACAGCAGCTCACAAGCAGCCCATGGCCACCCTGTGCTCAGTGCTCCTTCCACCAGGCTAAACACCACTTCCTCACTCTCCTAGCTCCTGACCAGGTGACACTCTACTCCATTTGACAAAGAACTTGGCTGTGTGAGAGGATTCACACAGCACACTGCTGTCATAGAACATAAGCTCCTGCTGAAAGATCCCCAGCACAATCATGGGTGTATGTAATCATAAGAAAAACTGAAAGGAAATTAAAAAATGCTCCCATGGGATGTAGTGAAAAACTTCAACTCTTTAGACATCCAATTAACAAAACTGGCATTATTTTGCTTGGCATTGAACTGGCTTTATCTAGAATAGCTGCAGACCTTGGATCAGAGAGCAGAAACTGATTATTTTGTTCCACATCCTACAGAGATCTCAATTGTTCTACTTCATAGATTAATAAATACGGCTACATTAAACTAGGTTTAATTAACTGGAGATTAATTTCTGCTTGCCCTCTGACAAGCTACAATAATGCCAGCCAAAGTGTTCTTGTCACACCTCGATGGTAGGAAAGCTCAAATAGCTGACTGCCTGAGAAGAAAGGGATCTCATGAGGAGACAAGGTCTGCATGAGTGATCACTGGCCTTGGACCAAAGTTCTGGACCTTGCAATACATCACTAATCATCTCTGATGAGACACTTCCATTGCAGAAGACACTTAGTTGGATTGAACTATCCAGACAGGTGGTGATTATGGCTTACTTGGACGTCCAGACTCCAGAAGTCCAGGAGCTCAGTAAGACCCCTTCTCTCACAGCTGCAGGGAGAATCTCTGAACAGAAAGCACCACAACCGCACAGGCAGATTTGGCTACATAGAGTGGAATGTATCTAATTCTGCAGAAAAGCATCCCAGAAAAAGATCCACCCCCACATCTTCTGTCCCTCACTCCATCTCATGCCAACCCAATATGGTTTAATCTGGGCTGAAAAGTTTCATGGAAGAATTTCAACAGCCACCCTCTTTCTGTCACCATCATACACGGGAATGGAAAGGAAAAAGCTCCACCTTTCTGATTGTGTTATTGTAGACTGTTATCCCTCAGGATGACTTCAAGTCGTTTACACAAATGGTCCTCATACTGCTCCTCGTAATGGAAGGCCTATTGGTCCAAATGAAACTACAAATAAAGTCCAAATAAAGCCCCAAATAAAACCTAAGTAAAACCCCAAATGACAACAAAACATTGAATTTGCAGTGCTGTCCTTTACTTTAACACTCATATATAAAGATTTAAAGGTAAAACTAGTACTTTATAGGCAATATAGGAAACGAAGGCATTTGGGGTTTTTTTGTTGTTGGGTGTTGGGGGTCTTCGCTGGTTTATGGTGGGGTTTTTTTTGTTTTTCTTTTTTTTTTTTGTTGTTGTTTGTTTGTTTGTTTTGCTTTGTTTTGGGGTTTTTGTGGAGTTTCTGTTAGTTTTTTTTTTCTTAAATGTACTCTATAAACATGGTCCAGGGCTTAAATAATGAGGCAAACTCTGCACTGTCTTTGTTCTTCTGCTAATATCCAAAAGGGAAAATTACGGTCTTTGAGATTGTAGGAAATGTTGCTTTACATTCATGTGTGAAACTTATAATTCGATTACAAAAATGCTCTGGGCTTCAGAACAATTCAAAGGTGAGAAATGAGACAGAAGCTGTATTCCAGTGAAATCCTGAGACATGGCAGTCTTTCCTAGGAAATCCAGTGCACACAGCTGGGGCTTTATAAGAATTAAATACACCTAGTAGATCAAACCCAGATGCCAAGAAAATGTTCCCAGGACTGAAATTATAAACATGCTGACATCATAGTAATTGATTTGTTTTTAAAATGCAAAGGCCTGTGCAGAAAGATTGTGCTCTGATAAAAGCCCCATCATTTGAAATGTATAACTATTTTCTATAGATTACTTCCCAGAGCAGCTGGAAAAACATGATCTACTCAAGATAAAATTGTTCCTACAAACACATTAAAAAGGACTACAGGGAATGAATTATAAGACATCTGAATTTAGAAAAGGACGTCGTGAGGTACAGTAGTAGAGGAATGTTGTTCCATCTCAAAGGCAGTGTCCCCAGGTTACAAGATAGGTCTGCGTGCTGGTTTTCACTGAGTTTATTCTCTTTGCAATAGCTAGCATGTGGCTGTGTATAGATTTGCATTGAACGTGGTGTTGATAACACAGGCATACTTTGGTTATTGCTGAGCTACTCTTGGACCTTTTCTGCTCCTCATCCCAAACCAGCAATGAGGAGGCTGTGGATGCTCGAGCAGTTGTGAGGACATAGCTGTGACAGCTGACCCCAGCCAGCCCCAGGAATATTCCATACTGCATGGCACATTGCTCAGCATATAAAGCTGGGAGAAGAAGGAAAATGGAATGCTCAAAGTGATGGCCTTTGTCTTTCCCAGTAACTACTGCATGTCATGGAGCCCTGCTCTCCTGGAGATGGCTGAACACCTGCCTGCCCATGGGAAGCAGTGAATTAATTCCTTGTTTTGCTTGGCTTCTGTGCATAGCTTTTGCTTTCCTTATTACACTGTCTTTATCTAAACCCACAAGCTTTTTTTCACTTTTACTCTTTCAGTTCTCTCCCCCGTCCCACCAGTGGAGAGTGAGCAAATGGCTGTGTGGGGATCAGGTCACAGCTGGGGTTATACCAAAAAAATCTGAAACAAATTCTGGATCTGAATTAGCTTGAATAACTCTCCTTTAGAAGCTCTCTCATATTCAGAACCAGGTCTGACTGCAGATTACATATCAATTCTGACTAAATAAAATACAGTAAATTATCATCCACACAGTGTGAAATTTGGATCTACTGAGAGACAGAAATATTTTTAAGCAGTATCAGCTCTATGGTCTACAAAAATAAGGAAGCCAATGTGCCAGGATGAAGTTTATACAAAAATTAGTAAGATGTGAATTCTTTTTGGGGAAAAACTTATTTAACAGAAACTTGCTATTCACGTCTTTCCACCCACTAAGAACTAGGCACATACCGAGGCACTGGCACATGGAAGAGAAAATACTTGGATAAATCTTGAAACATGTTTCTGGAGAGTATGCTAAAATCTATTCACTGTTTTTATGAAATTAGGATACTTTTCAGGCCCAAAGTGACCAACTATTCCCATTTCTAACACCATAATTTTTCATCATAGGTTTTTGTGGAAACTTTAAGCACATCAAATCAATCTAAATGAAAAACAAAGCCCAACTCTAAGTATACTCTGCTTTTTAATGATTGAATTATGAGTGATAAAAATATCTGCACTGTAATATCTGGAATAAATAAATAAGGGATAATGGCTACAGTATATTATAATAATATATGCTGAAAGATCAATTAAGAGGCACTATATTTATACAGGGTATAAATATTTTATGTGAGAAAACAGGAAGAGAGTGGCTCAAGGTCATTGGATGAACCTTCCAATTGCATTAGTACAAAAGTGGCAATAGAGAAGATATGACATTTTAGCTAAACAAGTACTTTACATGAGCACAGTAGAATAAACTGTTTTGCAAAGGATACTTCAATTGGATAATGCTCTGGTAATAAAGAAGGGCAATAACTTCTTTACTATATACAGAGCTCCATTATCTACTCTGCAAGTGCTTCTTCTCTCCCTCTTTTTCCCAGAGGGTAAGGGGTGTGGAGTAGATTCAGTCACTGTTCATCCTAAAGAAGAGGCTCTTAATTTAAAGAGATTATTTGGCATTAATTCATAGTAAAGAATTACAATGACTGACAGACAACAGGAGGGAAATGAACTCAAAAGCCATTTCCTGAACAA
The DNA here is from genome assembly GCA_013400915.1 of Pardalotus punctatus. NCBI lineage: Eukaryota > Metazoa > Chordata > Aves > Passeriformes > Pardalotidae > Pardalotus > Pardalotus punctatus. The sequence goes on along the minus strand of VZTX01004882.1, from coordinate 170,680 downwards.
TACTCGACCTTACCATTGTTGGTCAAATAGCAGTCTTGCAATGAAAACCAAAGTTGTTTTACCATGGAAATTAACACAAAGAGAAGAAAGCTTGTCACCAGGATTACAAAATAAAGTGAACTGATTTGATAATGTATTTATAAATTACCAGGCATTATCTACATAAACAAAACTCATTCCAAACAACATTTGTCAAAATATTTAATCCCCAGTGGTCTCAACTTATATCCTTGAAGTAAAAGGAATTTGATATCTTTCTCTAATACTCACAAACAGAGCCTCAGACTCCCTGAGATACACTACATTGGAGCCCTGGCCCATTTTGCAAGCAACAGAAACTTGCCCTCCTCCCCTCACATCCACAAACAGCCAGTCTGGACCTGTTCTCACACCCATAAAATTACTGACTTAAATAACTAGACAGATGTACCACAGAATTCTGTCAATATGCTAATGTTTCATATACAGCATGACTCCAAATTAGTATACCAGTCCACCCAATCCCATTCTCTTAGTCTACAGCCACAAGTGGTTTGGGAGCCGCTGCTGAGCCACAGAACAGTTTGTGTTGGAAGTGGCCTTATCAGGTCATCTAGTCCAAGACCCCTGCCATGGCCAGGGACATCTTCAACTAGATCAGGCTGGCAGCTGACCTTAGAGTTCCACCCAACCTGAACTCCAGTGTTCACAGGAATGGAGCCTCTACCACCTCTCTGGGCATCCTGTCCCAGTGTTTCACCAGTCGCATAGTAAAATATGTCTTCCTTATTTAATCTGAGTCTACCCTCTTTTAGTTTACCATTACTCCTTGTCATGTTGCAAAAAGCCCTACTAAAAAGTCTGTCCCAATTCTTTTTATGAGTACCCTTTAAGTACTGAAAGACCTCAATAAGGTCTCCCTGAAGCCTTCTGTTCTCCAGACTGAACCCCAACTCTCTCAGCCTTTCTTTTTAGGAAAGTTGCAACACTGTTTTGATCATCCCTCCTCTGGACCCACTCTATCAGATCAGTGTTTTCCTGTACTGCAGTCTCCAGAGGTGGATGCAATACTCCAGTCATTAACGAGCAGGGGATCTCATTACCACAGGAGGCCAAAATTACAAATGGGTTCAAAAAGTAATCAGATATCCAAAAGATCAGTCAGACGCTAACACACACCTGCCATTTGGTGATCCTCTGACTCAGGAAGACCCTAAACCACAGACTGCAGTCAGTTTGGACAGATGCAAAAGGGCAGCATTCCTCAGTGCTTGCTTCCTGTCTTACTTTTTTTCCTAAGCATTGGATGTTTCCCACTTCCAGGGGTGGGACATTTTACCAAACAGATTTTTGGCTTTAGCTGGTACAGCTTTGCAGGTAAACAAGGACATAGAGGCGAGGACCAGTAAAATCAATGATAGAAGCCTACATTTCTAGCGAGAGAAACGTAGGACAGGGCAGATGGCAGGCAAACAGTGTTGACAGTGTTGCTGTTTCAGGAAATACCGGAATTCACTTTTCTAACTGCCATTCTATCTTCCTTTATTATTCTGTTTTCTAGGTTCTTAAAGAGGATCAACGTTTAAAACTTCCAGGCTCCATCCCCCAATTGTTTTTTATTTCACTTACAAAAACTGTTTTTTGACAATCTGTTCATACTCTCTCTCAAACCTAGGTAAATCAGGAGCAGAACCACTGATGTCACTGAGCTAGAGCCACAAACTGACCAGAATAACTGGTTTCAAAAGTTATTGTGACATTTTACAGCCTCAGAATACTGAGTCTAAGAGTGTGTTCCTGTTGAAATATTCATTAACTGAATAGTTTGCATACAGATATATATCTCAGACAAAATAAATAAGAAAAGAAGCAAACTTACTTAATCACTAAACCCAAGGCCTTTAAAATACTTGAAAAATGTAAGTTAAAGCTACTGAGAAAATGAAATTTATTTTTCAGAGAAACATTCTTTATACTTCCCTCAGCAGTAAGATCTAGGAGGTCCCACAGTGATGATCAGAAGTCACCAGTTCTATTTTTCCAGTGGTTCCTCAGCTTTGAGATTTGGGTTGTTTCATTCTGAGTGAAAACAAAAGCTTTCAGAGCATGATCCAACAATGAAATTGGCTAATCATGGTCATTTGAGTAAAGGGTTACCTTTTAATTTTTCCTTCTCTACAAGTGAAAAGTGAGACAGTTATAGATCTCAAAAATCCTCTTATCAATGTTGTAGCAGTTCTGAGAAATGGGGTGTTTCAGCAGATCAGCATATTGCCAAGAAGTATGTATGTTCTGAAAGTGCCCAAGACAGCTCTGCTAAGTATTATTTCTTACATAAACCAACTGGAGAGCCTGCACCCACCATCACCTAATTTGCTTTGTCAATCATTCATTCCAAATAACTCTAACAAATATATAAGAATGAGCCCCCTTCTCCCCTTCCTGCCCACTGGCTTTGTTGTCATATAAAATTAAATTTGTCCATTTTGGATGTGCTTAAGAAATACCTAAGTGCTGTAAATAAACAAACAGTTAATATGACACAAACAAAAGCTGAACCTACCAAGTCCCAACAAGTCAAGATGACATTGTTTGTTCATGCTTGAAATTACAGAGCAGTGATTCCAACCTGAAGTGAATGTGTTATGCCAGTATAAACAAAAATGGTACATCCACATTTCTGACATGCTTTGTTCAGAAAGTTCTATACCCAGCCACTGTGGAAATTTACTTGGCATGTGGTTTGGTTGTTTGGTCAAATGGTTGAAAATCAATACCATAAAGAGTCTTAGATGGGTTTGGATTCAAGATCTTTTCTCGGTGGAGTCGTCCTTTGTAGTTCTCTGCAAATTACACCTTTGCGTGTCTAATTGTGTAACATCAGGGATGGTTTGTGCACAGAGCACTACTCAGAAGGCCACTGTGAACAGACACAACATGAACACTCTGCAAGCCCCATTTCAAGCTCTTCAAGAATTGTATCACTGACCTCAGTGGGTGTGCATCACTACAGCAAAGCTCAACTTCGTCATCTTCCACTTTCCCCAAAACCAAAGGTCTGCTTGAAAACCCACATTGTTAGTTCATGCATTGGAGAAAGGTGTTTTCAGGGGAAATAGCAATCAACCTTCTGTGCAAGTTCTCCATTTTTTCTGATACTTCTGTAATGAAATAATTTTATAGGTGCCTCATACTTTTATTGATATGTCAAATATGCAGCCCCTGCTGTCCAAAGGAAATGCTAAATACTGAGATACCTAGTGATGAGTCACTGCAGTGCATGATTCCCTATTTAATCCTTTGTCACCTTCAGTAGAAAGGATGAGACTTGCAGTTCAATTTACAGTCTTTTTATCTAGTAATTGTTTACTCTTTAACCGACTGGGTTCTATAAAGAAAAAGTGCTTCTGACATAAAGTGAATGACAAAACTTATTACATTAGCAGGAGCAAGGGAGGGAATTCACAAGATGAACTTGATGTGACATCATGAGCCCCTAGAACTGCAAAAACCTGGTGCAAAGAAAATAGCACTCAGGTTTCTAAAGTTGTTGTTACTATTTTGTGTGACTTTTACAGAAAGTTGAAAGTGAATTAGATACCTCATTTCGATATGATTCACATTCAGGTAGAACTTTTTATGATACACATTGTCTTACGTTTTGCAGTTATTTTCTTAGGATATGCATTGCCAAATACGCAATCATAGTTTTCAAAGTGCTGGATCAGCAGATGGCTTTTTCAACACAAAGAGAATACATTTATTTAAAGAATGAATGTTTGTTTGATTTTTGAAACTGTACTGTACAAAACCCCTGTGCAAGCTCAAATCTATGTTTCTATTTAATAAAGTAAACAGAGATAATTTTGAATCAAAACAGGAATAAAAAGAGGCAAGGCCTGGGTCTGCCCTTGAGGAAAGAGGAGTAAAGAAAGATATATTCCCAGAAGACTCCTCAGGGCAGGTGGTGGACTCAGCTCCCAAGATGAAGCTGAAAGTCAGCTCTGAGAAGAGGCATTCAAAAAGCCGGTACTGTTCATTCACTTCCCCAGCTTGCCAGCTGAGACATCCAGTGACATTGAGAAAATCAAATACATAGAAATTCTGCTTTTTACACACTCTCTTATTCTAAGCTGGTTTGCAATTTTATCTGAACATTTTGGCCAGTCAAGATAACCTTATTTTCTTTCATGTCAGGTCTTGATGAACTTGTGAAACCTAGGAATCTTACGATCACAGACTACATTATTTTCTCAAAGCCAGTGAATGCCTATGAAATGGTCTGTGCCAGCAAAGAGCAGTGAGAAGCTCACCAGTAAGGACAAGGTCAGCCCAAAGACAAACATCAAGTCTCAAGCTTCAGAAGGAATGGACACAAGTACATCTCTTCCATGGAGAGAACAGTGCAGCAGCACTCCTGACAGTGTGTAATGCCAAATCATCAAACCAGTAACTGCTAAAACTGGTACTTTGACATAGCATTTTCTCAGAGCTGTCTGACAAGGTGCAACTGGGAGGTTTGCCAGGAAAACAGGAATGGTGGCTGTTGTTCCAGTACAGGATATTATTACACATAATTTGAAGACATGCAAGTACTTTGTGTTAATGCACATGGGGTGGCTATGGGACTCTTGAGTGGCCTCTTTCTTTTGACACTCTTAATTAATACTTATAAAAGGTTCTGATGAGAAAAATCAAAACACACGGCTATATTTAGACACAATCTTTTCTTTGACACTGGAATTATATTTGGCCTATTTGAAATAGAAACATAGTTAGAATAGGGTGTAAACATTCTTCTAAGATGACTAACCATAAGGATCATAATGGGAAATCAGTTACAGGTAAAACAGGGTATCTGAAATGCCACAAATACCTGTTCTTTGATGAAAGCATTTGTTTCATCTTTGAAAGATAAAATCAGAGCCTTTTCACTTTTGCATTTATCTTCCTTTGGTTATGATTTTGGTATCATATAGTGCTTTTCTTACCAGTAAAGTGGCACCAGAGGCCCCCCCCCCCAAAAAAAAAAAAAGAAACATATGAGGAGTGTGAGCCAGAAGGTGTGATAAATAGTATTAACATCCAGGTCATGAAGCAAGATATTAAATCCTGCACATCCTCCCGACCTGATAGGATTACTCACTCCTGGGGCTGAAAAGTGTTTACTCACTGGATAATTGGCTTTTCTGTGGGAGAGAGTGACACCAAAGTGACAGGTGCAGTGCATAACCACAATCTGATGTGGATTCACTCTTATTTGGTGATTTTTTACCGTCTGAGGCTCAGATTTAAGGCAAACCAAGCCATCCTGATGGCACCCCTTTGTATTGCTACAGTGTTGAAACTCTGATAAAAATTTAAACCTGAAATTTTCTTGTCAAAATGTGGGGTATCAAGAGGCTCTGTTCTAGGAAAAAAAATTGCAAATTAATCAGTTGAGAAACTAGCATTTAGGGATAAAGATAGTGGTCCTTTTAGTCCAAAGAGCATTTGCACAGTATAGGCCAAATGTATGTAAATTAATCTGTTTATCTGATTGTAAGCCTTTAAAATGCCTATTGCTTGTCTCAGCTGTAGTCCTAGTATAAACAACTGTCAGAATCAGTAGGAAGGTTTCTTGAATCCGGTGAAGGCCAGAACAGCCCATTCTCTACAGCACAGTTGCCCTTGCTCTTGGAGAAGACAGCTCTCTCAAGAGAGCAAAGGAAAGGATCTAGTGTCAATTCCCAACACAGGAGTGAAAAGAATATCATCATCACTCACATGTCTTTGAAGTTTTACTTCTCATTTTACTAAAAATACAACTCAAAGCTCTTTGGGACATATATTTATTGCTTCAAGAAGCTTTTCTCACTAAGAAACCTTAGTCAGATTACTTTCTTTATAGCATTAGTGTAACCCAAATTCAGCAGTTGTTCTTCTCTCAGACAGTTTGGTCTTCTGTTCTCCACAACTCCATCAAGAGCCTTGTCTTTGCTGTCACTGCTTATGCATCTTACCCTATCCTAGAAAGCGTTACTGGGTACATGCAACTATGTAACGTAGGAGAAATACCACTGTTGGACAGAAGTCAGCATAAACGACTGTTCAAAAATTCATATAAGTCAGCATTGAATTGACTGGCAGGGATCTCTGTAAATCACATACTAGACTTCTCCACTTGGATTTGGTTGTGGCCAGGCCTGGGATGGCAATGTCAAAGTGTGGAACCCAGCCTTGAACCCAGGCTTGAAAACAGCTCAGCATGCACTGAAAGTCTTAATAAATTACACGGTTTGAAATGGTTGACATGGTTTTTCAGAACTCGAAGGACTCACGAACAAGAGACTTGATCTCTGTGTGACTTCCTGGAAGGCAGGCAGACAACATTCCTGTTTGGAGGAAAGGACCGACAACCAAATGGTTCTTTCACAGCTGCTTTGCTGAATCTCTGGAAATCCCTTTGTGGGCAAAACTAAACATCACAAGTAATGCCATTGGATCATCCTAGGACGAAGGAAGTGACATTACCTTTCACTAAACTATGCTCAACTGAAAACCCAGACCAGAGGACTGTCTCTGTCAGTGGATGAGTTCAGGTGATGAAATGGCTGAAAAAACATCTACCCAATGTAACAAAGCAACTGAAGGACTTACCTGTCTCCTCCTGGTTCCACCACTCTAAGGGCAGGAGAAAAAACTGTGTCTCTTTTATTATAATTACACTGGGGCTTTGGGGCTGGAATGTCTCAACATAGCCTTTCTAAATTCTCACACCTGAGCTTTGACATGCGTGTATCTACAGGAAATATTTTGCCAATCACCAAAACTGATTATTGTGACACAAAGCATCTACTGATATCCATAAGGATCTCTGTGCGAGATCCAATGGGAACACACCTGCAAAGATATTCACAGATAAACAAGTTCGTAAAATCATAGAATAACTTGGGTGGAAGAGACCTGTAAAGGTCATCTAGTCCAAGCCCCCGCAAGGAACATCTTCAACTAGATCAGGTTTCTCAGAGCTCTGTCCAATCTGACCTTAAATGTTTCCAGGGATGGGGAACATATCACCTCTCTGGGCAACCTGTTTGGTGGTGTTGATGGTGTTTTACCACTGTCAACATACAAAATGTATTTTCTTGTAGCTACCCTCTTTAGTTTAAAACCGTTACCTTTGTCCTATCACTATAGGCAAAACAAGCCCAGATCTCTCAGCCCATTCTCATAGATGTGTTCAAACCCTTTGATCATTTTTGCGGCCTTCCTCTGGACCTGCTCAAACAGGTACATGTCTTTTCCATACTGAGGACTCCAGAGATGGATGCAGCACTCCAGGTGGTCATATCAGTGCAGAGTAAAGCACCAGAATCACCTCCCTGGCCCTGCTGGCCACACCTCTTTAGATGCAGCCCACGGTGCAGTGGGTTTCTGGGCTGCAAGGGCACATTTCTGGGTCATGCCTATCTTTTCATCCGCCAGGACCCCCGAGTACTTCTTGGAAGGGCTACTTTCTGTAACTTTCATCCCCCAGCCTCTGTTGATACCAGGGCTTGCTTCAACCCAGGTGGTGTTGGCACTTAGCACTGCTGAATCCCATCAGATTCCCGTAAGTCCCCTCCTTGAGTTTGTCCAGGGCCCTTTGGATGACATCCGGCTCCTCAGGCGTGCCAACCCTATCACAGCTTGGTGTCTATCTGCAAACTTACTGAGGCTGCACTCAGTCCCACTGGCTATGTCACTGAAAAGACATTGAAGACCAATCCCAGCAGAGACCCCTAAGGGACACCATTTGTCATTGATCTGGACATTGAGCCATTGACCACTAATAAATTAACCACTACTGATTTTATATAGCAATTAACTAACAAAATAATTAAGGATTTGTAGGTGGCATTTACTCATCTCTTGCAATCATCTGCCTTGTTTATATATTTCTAGCTGATTATGTGATAAATGTGTCTACACACAACTGATGAACCAGCATCTTTTGCTGGACGGGCCATTGATGAATAGGGGTTTTGCCACTGACTTTCACAGAAGCAGATCTGAATCTTCCCAGCACTCTGCCTTGTTGCTGAGATTTTCTGATCTCCCATTCTATGGCAGCTCACACAGCATTCAAATATGAAACTGTCACAAGATGAGACAGCTCCAGACAGCAAGAAGAACTGGAAGTCTCTTCCCCATGATGTTGGGGAAATGTCTGAATGTGGAAATTCAAAGGCACATTGAACCACAAGAAAGTGCAAGGATAACAAGCCACTGAGAAGCAGGAAACATTTCAGTTAAAAGTAACCAGAAATATGCCAGAGCAAATTCCAAAATCAATATCTTCACTCATCAAAAGTCATCTTTATTGCACATTTTGTCTCTTTGATTAGATTATTGACAGTTCAGGAGCATGGCTTTGATTTATAATTCAATCCCTTTGTCATCAATAGCAGGTCTGAAAATACAGTTGCAAAAGGAAAGAGTCAATCAGATGCAGAAGGCAAGCTGCTAAAAGGCAGACAGCTATTAATTCTGAGCAGAATTTGGTCTAATTTGATATTAAATAGTTGACTCACTAGTTTCCTAGGATGCAAAGAAGGTAAAAACTAATAATATCTGAATCAGAGAATTACAACAGTATTTTTGTACCCTAATTCTCTCTTCAGGTATTTATCAAAGCTTCACCCATCTTGGGAGAACTGTTGCCTCATTTATCATGGGATTTAAAAAGTGCTTATAACATTGACTTGAAGATGATTAGATATAATCATAAGATCACCTTACTAGCCATTAGGTACTCACAGGGGTGCATTTCCCTAAGGCAGTCAATTTCAGGACATCTACTCTAAGCAACAGAAAGACAAGGCAGGTTCTTGAACTAGTAGCACCTCTACCTGGAAAGCACATGGGATAAAGTCTATGGATGTTACACACTGTTTTTATCTAGAAACAATACAAGATTAGACTCCATCAGACACAGGGAGCTAAAACACTTTAAGCACTCTCTTGAAATTACAAATACCTGGGTTATTTGGGGCCTCTTCTCTGCAGACTTACCTTCTTGTGTATCACATTGGACTCTACCCCACAGGCTTTAGCAGCTGTGCTGTCTCCATAACTATGTGTGGATTTACTACCAGGAGTAGTGGCACAATTGATAGCTCCACTTTGAACTTTACCATGGACTTGCAACTTTCATCTTAGAACTGGGCCTTTCTCAGGAAGATTGATTGTCACAACCTGAATTTAAACATGTGGCTAATTGTTGTCTGGAGCCCTACTGAGTTTCAATTTTATTATTGGTCTTAAATTTAATTCCTTTTTTGTAAGAGTGTCAAACTCAATCAGATTAGTCTTTTCCAGTATAAACTTGTCAGAAACCAAAAAGTAGCTCCATTTCCACCTAGGCTTTTGTCAGTACAATGGAACAGTACATTTCAAGTGATGTATTTATACAAGTAAATTACATTCCAACCACAGCCTTTTCTGTTTAAAGTGTCAGATTTAATCCCTGAACAAATTAGAATAGCTAATGTTTGTATTGTTTCCCTAAATCACACGCAGATTTTATTGTCACCCGTGAGCGGAGATAATACATTCAGCATTTCCTCCACCTAAGTAGTGCAATTAAATAATAAGTACTAATGACTGCATTCTCTTGAAAATATATTTACATTTTTAATTGAACATATTCCCCTATGATCTGAAAAATCTAGGCTTCTAAAGAGAATTTAGAGATAAGCCCAGAAGCAACCAGAGGTATAGTATGTTCTCATCATAACAAACCATGGAGAAACAGAAAATAGTGTTGAAAAATACTGTTAAAGATTTAAATGAAATAAATCCCATTCTTGAGAATTCTGCCTAAGCACAGACTACACAGACAGTGGAAACAAGATAAAAGCTGATCAGCATTTACCTCATGACTCTGGTAGGTTTATTCTTCCAAGTTTCTCTTCTCTTGACACTCTTTAATTCCATCTCTTGTGCTCTTTTTTGCTATCTCTTCTCCTGTCATCCCTTTCCTCATGCCTTGCTGCACAATGTTCTCTTCAGCACTCTTGTCACCTGAGTAATTTTTTATCATCTCTAGAACCACAGCCTTGCATTTTTGCTGTGCCACCCTCTTCCTTTTCTTTCTTCCCTCAAATATCTCCAGCCGCAACCTAGCTATAGATTTTCTCTCCTAACAGTGCTTTTTGCTGCATCTCCCCATACTTTTCCACTCCAACTATTTTCCCTCACTGTTTCCCAGTTGGCTTTCCTTTTCTCTTATTTCAACCTTGTTTCTCCTATTGCCTTCTTTTCTTTCCACAGGCACCCCCGATTCTCTTCTTTCTCCTTTCTATAATGATGACCTATCTTTTCCTTTCTCCTGCTTCTTTCAGGTCTCTATGTTCTCCAAGATTCACAATCATCTCAATTTCAAATAGCCTTCCTGTGCCTTTTTCCATTTCTCCATCTTCTCTATTTCTTTCTGAATCCTTTTTCTCTCCTCTTTGCTTTCTATCGATACCACCTCATTCTGTTCAGGTTCTTTTTCAAGCATTGATGTTGCAATGCTTCCACAGCCACCCTGGCAGACTACAAAGGGAAAAAGGCAGCATGTCAATCCATGGCAAGGAACCCAGAGGAACTCTCCACCTCAAAACAGCTGAGCAGCACAGTTAGTTGAAAGTGCCTTGAGAGCTTCCTCCACATCCTTAGACAGCACAGAGAGACACAGCTTCCACACGCTCCTGCTGTGTGCACAACCCTTTGGACTGTGGCTGATTTGAATGATCTGTGTAGCTCCTGGTCCATGTGCTCAGATGGCTTACTGGGCTTCTTTTGTTTTTTGTTTTTGGTTTTTTTATTCCTGACCTCATACTGAGGATTTACAGAGAATTAAAGAAAATTGCAGGACAGTTTAAGAACCAGGGCTAGCCTCAGTGTTGTATCAGGCTGCTTGATGTCTCATTTGGATACTCTTATTTCACATTAATCCTGCTTCATGAGCCCTGTACTATGTAGATAAGCCCTCGGCCTTTCTACATTCCTGCTTGTAGTGCTTTCACTCCTTTCTTGAATGTTTGTCCCTCTGTTAGTCAGAGACGTTCCTGACCATGTTATGGAGAAATAGGCTTTCTTCCCACATCTCAGCTCTGGCAAGACTTGAAGGGTAGAAGAAATCCAAGTTCTGCCCTGTGCCAGCCCACAGGAGACCCAGAGTTAATCGTCCTCCTAACACCATTCCTGAACTGTGAAATGAACATTTCACAGGACAGCAGAGCTGTTCTCTGCAACTGTTCCAACTCAGCTCAACAGTGCTGGTGTGAAACAAGGGGTCCTTGCTTACCTTGTCACATCTCTTGTAGGTACTACCCCAGCTGAAGCTTTGTCGCCTCCGGGGTAACTAGAGTTCAGTCTTCAAGCCTGTCTCTACCTCTCAGTTTATGGCACCATGGAGATGGTGTATGAAACAGTCAGAATGGAAGGAGCATGATCGTTTCTATAGCCATGGTGACAGCTGGTCCTGCTCAATTATTAGTGAAGCCAAAAGAAATACAATCTTTATCGAAAAGGGGGATCTCTAACATGCTTTTTTATGTAATTCTTTTCAGTTTAGCTCTTTAAATGACTTTCTTGCAGCTGCTGCTGAGTGATGGTGATTGTGGAAGACGAACACAAACAGTGATGGACTGTGGATGCTGGGGCCTAAAACAGTTTGCCTTTGATCACTCCCTGGATGGCGAGAACGATTCCCAGGCAGGATCAACTCTCCCTAGCTAGCCAAGGAGCAATATTCTGACAGTTAAACAAGCAACTTCTTGTCTCTTTTCCTAGCTACCCTAAGAAACAGTCAAGTGTCAATGAGGGAAAAAAACAAGGGATTAAAAACAATCATTTGGTTTTTTTTAGGATAAATGACTCATCTCCTTATTGTGATATTCCTTCCAATGCATGGTAGCCTTCCCTTGGGCTTTAAAGCTAAAGGCTGAAAATTATGTTAAAAAATCTCAGTGTAGAAAGGTGTCTGCTTCTGAATTCTCCCTCACCAGCTGACTTTGCCAGTCAAGGGAAAAAGAAAAAGAGCTACTGATTAGCTGTTAGCTATCTTCTTATCCATACATGGTCCAAGCTCTACTGTCTCTGTAATTTGAGGTTGCTCCTTTCTGAGGCTCAGTTTTGATTTGGACTGCACCCCAGTCCAAAGGGAGGGGAGCCACCCATGTGAACATGAAGCTGGAATGATGTTAAATGTCCCCTGAGCAGAGAGGTCTACAGAGTTGCAGCCTAAAGCACAGCAGCACCATTTCAGCTCCAGAGATAAAACTAGAGCAAGAAGGGAACTGTATCTGTTAGAAACATCAGTGCTTTTGTACACTGCTCCCAGGAACCTGCTCTTCAACACCTTATTACCACCTGCAGAGCAAAGCAGACACTATGTGAGTCAGTAGTGGACTCTTAATGGAAAGTATAGGGCTTTTTTGCTTTTGCAACTTTAGCAGTTCTCACACCTATCTGTCAGGAACACTTCTCAGTGACAAAAGATCATAGGAAATTACATTTGATTCTGTGCTAACCTTGCCATGAGAAAAGACACTTAATTAAAACCAATGATTTTGTTAAGGCTGCTAAAGTGGTATGCAGGTGGCCCTTCCCTGTCCATTGTCTCTCCTTTTAAAGGAAATCCCTGCCTGCTGTTTGACTACTTTCTGGGTAGACAATGTGTGCCTTCAGCATTTGCTCAAAGCAGGCATCAAACTTCTCAGTCTCTGCCACTTAAACAGCACAGAAGAGCTACGGCAGGCTACATTTGAGAAGGCCAGGATGGTATCATAAAATATGCTGGGAGGCCAAGAGAAGATGTTGCTTCTTTGTACAACTGAGTGTTATGGATATCAACTCTTTCCTCAGCTGTTTTGCTCTGCAGAGCAGGACAATGGTATCAGACCTGGGGATCCATACATTTCAAGAAGGTATCAATAAGGCATGAAATATTTGGTATCTTTGCAAGAAATAATAGGATTGCTGCCAGCATTTTCCATTCACAGGAGAGCTGACAAAACTGGAGGAGGAGTCAAAGTGCAGGAGGGCAGCTCTACCTTTCAAAATGGATGAACAGGCCAAAAGGGTTACTCTGGACTTAGACCTAAGAAATGCAAAATACTACACGTAGAAGGGAACTCCATGTGTTGGTACAGGCTGGAGACTCTGCAGAAAAGGATCTTGGGATCCTGGAAGGAAAGAAGTGGATTTGAATCAGCAGTAAGCTCTTGCATCAACGCAAGAGTTTCACCAGTAGGTCAAAGGAAATGATTCACTTCTACTTGGCACTTGCAAGGCTACATCTGGAGTAGTCTTCTGTTCTGGGAGTGAGTCCAGAGGGAGATCACTAAAATGGTGAGGAGTTGGAGCACTTGACCTTTGAAAGGATAAGGGAAGTGGTGAGAAAAAAAATTCTGGTAACTCTCTTCAGCTATCTAGTCAAGGCTATAGAGGAGGGAGTTGTAGAAAACATAGATCTTGCCTCTTCTGAGAGATGCACAGTCAAAGGACAATGGATAGTGATCACAGTTTACAGGAAAGGAAGTTTGAACTGGTCATAAGGAAAATGTTCTCTATGACAGTGATTAAACACTGTGGTGGGCTCTCCAGAGACAGTCATGGGATCTCCATTCTCTATCCCTGGACATTTTCAAAATTTGACAGGAAAACACCCTGAGCAACTTCATATAACATTGCAGTCTGCTCTGATTTCAGCATAGGGATTAGAGACCCACAGACATCACTTCCTACCCAGAGTATTCAATGATACATATAAAATGGCAACATCTGGAGAGCTACTAGAGAGTACCTAGCAGGTTTAGGCATGGGGCTGTTAGGTACTCTTAAAAGCTGAAAGAGGATGGATCCTGTTAATTTGGTTAAAAGAGCTAACCTTGGAAAGGTACCCATGGCATCAACTGTCCTCTTTAGGATCTTCTTTAAAATAGATTATATTTATAAATGCAGGTTTGCAATGAATTCATAAGAGGATTACTCAAAAAGCACTGAATTTTAAAGTTTTCTCCTTATCAAGTCTTTCCTCGTGGGTAAGACCTTTTTTAAAGGTTTCTGAATTTATTTGGGGTGAATTTCAGGTTTTGCAAAAAGTTGTGGAAAAAGAGTCTGGCATATATTACGATAAAAGACAACTGATATCCTAGAAGGCAAGTAAAGACCTCAGAACATTTTAAAACCAAAAGGAATGTCAAGATTTTCAAGTGAGTCTCATGATTTTTCAAAACCTGACTTGTGGCTGTAGATGATCAGCAATACTGTACAGAGAATAAACTTGAAAGAAATTTATTTTGCAAGTGTGTTGCTGGAGTTCTTCCATCTCCAGAGCATGAGGAAACAAACTCCCCCAAGCTGTGAGAACCAAAGTCGTAATGCAAGATCCAGAAGGGAATCAATAAATGCAGGCTCACCTCCCATGTTTAGGAGCCCTGTGTTTGCATCAAAGCTGCTGATGTGACTCAGAAAGGTCACTTGAGATTTAATGAGGCTGGAAATAGAGCAGGAATCATCATCCTCTGCTTGTGAGAGCAAGGGCCTTTGTGGCAGTGCTCACTTGAGAAGTGCAGTCAAAAGATGCTGACCTAGGGTAATTTTGTTCCTAGCACAGAGTGCTTCAGTGGGTAGGTGAGCAGAGTGAGATGAGGATATATAATAAAAATGCTGTGGAGAAACAGTGCTGATGAAACACTTTCAGTTTCACTTTCTGGAGATGGAAGGACTATCTCTCACTAACTGCTTTTTTACCCTGTGATATTAAAAAAGCAGAAGAGCTTCCTGAGCAGTCTTGAGATTAGTAAAATATTTAAACCCATTTATTTATTGTGATGAATTACATGCCTGCCGTTGATCTCACTATTTACCCTAAAGTACTTATAGGCTTTTCATTTTGCCTTCTCAATGTACTAAGTTTGAAATGGATATCTGTTTACTTACGTTAATAACTAATCACAGGAATCAAAACGAGCTGTACATGACTAATTGACCAGTTTGTTTTACTGTCCTCCGTGGCAGTGCTGATAAGGTTTTCTGACAGCATGCAAATCAAGCTGCTATCAGCAAAAGGCATTCCCTGTATAAAAAGCAAAAGAAGCAGGCAAGCTGCAGTTATTACCCGGGAAAGATAGAAGCCACTTGGGGAAAAAGAGCTGCCTTTCGAAGGAGATGTCATGGCAGGGAGGGGGATGGGATTTAATGAGATGTGAGGACTAGAGACCTGAGGCATAATTAAGTCCCAGAAGGTCTCATTGAATGTTCAGCAGACCCCCCATTCAGCAGTCCTTCCACCTTCATTGGAATTAAAGTTTAATTTGGTGTCTAAGGGGAGAGGAAAGACCTGCATTATCAAGAGTGGAAATCAATGAACCATGTGAAGGAAAAGGTCACACCCCCGCTTGCAGCACAGAAGGTCAAGAAGGAAAAGGTGAATATGTAAGACAGCTCAACACTTAGTCTCAGTGCTGGGTGTGGGAGAGGTGGATTTTTCACCCCATTGATTTGTCACTACCTCTCTTTCCATAAAGGAATTTCCATTTCCATTGAAGAGGGAAATGAAGAGGTTTTTCTCTCTACTTGTGGCTATTGCTGCTGTTTTTAGTCTAAAGAGCTGTTGCAGAACTTTTCACCTGGTTTAATGTAGGTATCTAGCAGACAGGTGAAATAAGCATTTCCGTATGCAGTGGACTTAAATATTTCAAGACATCTTAGCTCAATACATTCTCCTGGTGTTACTGGGTGTTGTATCCTCCCTGCTACGCCCATAAATAAGAATACTGGCTATCATCAGATGCCCAGTTTCCATACAGAAAGTAGGTAATTTTCCATGAAGGATCTTTCTTGAGTAACAACTAGCAACCTAAACCAACACAAGTCATGAGTAGAAGATAGGAGCAAGAACAGCAGACAGCATAAAAGTACTTCCCACTGTCAACTGAATGCAGATTGCATGAACCCCAGGCTTTCCCAAAAAATTGGAACTTTCTCCGTGGGGAGACACTTCACTGAGAACAGTGGAAACTCAACAAATCCATCTACAAAATCTCTTTGTTGAGTGACACTACCATTCTAGTGAAGTCACCTTTGCTTTTCTGTGCTATTCCCCATCAGCCACTCCTCAGCTCTCATTCCATGTTGCATCTGCTACAGATAGTTTAGACACAGTACTGTCACCTGATACTTTCTCAACAGCATGCTTGAGTGTACCATATATATAGTATTATCATTATCACAGTGCTTGGAAGATAAACAATATTTTCGTTCATCTTCAGAATGAACAGGATATCAACAGAAAGCAAAACTTACGTAGAACAGGTAAGCACACATTCTTGCCCCAAAATCTGGCCCAACGGTAGCTCTTAAGACATTGGCTTGATCCACACGGTGGACTTAGATCTCATCTGCATGGAGTCACTTCATGGATTACCTCACACAAGGGTGAGTGGTTAACACTTCACTTTCCGTTCATGCAGAAGGTAGCCTTGAAATCAAATAAACTAAGGTCTCACTGCTTGTTTTGCAGGCAAAACAATATGTATAGTTCATCCTGCAAAACATGAGTGTGTGCACAGTGCAGAAAGAGTACCTTGCCATTTAGCTCAAAAATACCTTGTCATCTTCATGGAGCAGAAATGTTTCCTGAAGTGTCTTATCTTTACAGTTTCCAAGTACTTTGTCATGCTCAGAGGAAAGTGATAAAAAAAAAGGGAAAGCTTGTCTCCATGTAAAAGGATTTTTCTGGGCTGAAATTCACAGGCTCAGCAGACTGTAGTTTGCAGGCTGGCTGCAGCTGGTCTATCAACGTTGGTTGTATTTTCAGCTATTTACACTTGTACCCCATCTTCGCTAGAAGGCCTTTCCCTTCAAACTTGCTTCACAGCTTTCACCATGGCAATCTTTGGAACCACAACTGAGCTTACCTGGTCAGCACTGAGCTTCAGTAGATACTCTGCTTCCCTCTGCCAGATCATGTGCATCCTCCATGCAGCAGACCTGCTGCTACAGTTGATTTAGATGCCCAATGATACTTTTACATCAGATGTCCAAATTACAACCTTTTCCTGCCCATCCCTCAGAAAATACTGTGGATGCTCTGGTCATTTGTAAAAGCTGTAGGTCTCACCCAAGCAAGTTGGACATCCCACATAATTCCACAGTAGAGAGCTGAAATAACTCCTATCTCACCCTGCCCCATGACCCCAGCTCAGACATGGAAGGCTCCCCCCGATCTGTTCACTGTCTGATTAAACCAAGCTTTACTCTAGGTCTGCAGCAGAGCAAGCCCACACCTTTTTAGCTGCATAATCAGAGTTCATCAGCCAGCCCCTCTGAGAAACAGGGGAAACCCATGAGAATCACTTTCAGAATTAAGCCACTAGTTTCCATATTTTTGAGCAATAAACTTGGAATTAGACCCAAAGAAAGCACAAATCTGGCTATAACTTTTATACACTAAAAAGCCCCCACAAATTTCAGAGCTCTTGATATGTGGTTGTGATGCATTTTAATTACTGGGGTGTAGATAAGGCCTTCATAATCACTTCACTGTAGACAACCTATTTTTTTTTCTACTGTTATTGCAACACTTCCATCATTATTCAAATTAATTCCTCTAATGACAAAAATGTAAAAACTTATACAATGACTGTTTCATATTGGGAGCCATCAGCTTACCAAAAAAAACCAAAAACCAAACCAAAAATCAACCACCCAAACCAATTCCATCTACTACTTCAACTTCGTTGTAAAATTCCTTCTACAAATTTCACTGCACAGAATGGGATTTCAGTCTCATATGATTTTTTTTGTGAGCCACAAATCACTAACAAAAGCCACAGGTCAGTAACAAAAATTGTCTCAAAACTCCAAGCACACTTGTCCATCAGAAATATGTCTTCATTTTCTTACAACAGCTGTAGAAAAATTGTAATTTTCCACTGAAATGGACATCATGTGCCAGTAGGTTTCTGTAAACTCGCAGAATAAATTACTTTGGGTACACAAAGAATTTAGCCAACAGCAACAAATCATATGGCTAAGTCTCAAAAGTGTCTTTTTAACTGAATAAAGGAAGCTTTAAAGATGTTTGTTTGACAGGCCTGTATAACTGCTCTTCTGTTAAATGTGGCTAAAGTGTGAACTAGAGTTAAAATTGTAATAAAAAGGATCATTTTCTTTAGTGTGCATCCAAACTGCCTGTGTTACCGCAAGCTTGCTTTAATGGTTTTTTTAATTTCTGCTTGCTTTCTGCACTGTTTGGAATAACAAGATCTAATTCACAAGAATATTTCCAGAAAGGCTTGTGAGTTAGCTCAGCTTATAAATGTTTTCAGAGTCTCTTCCACTGCAGAGTGCTGATTTCAGAGGCAGCTAGTTCATCACCAAAAACGGTTTCTTCAGTGCCCAACATCCCACACTGACAATGAACAACCAGTAATGGGCCAAGCAGTCTTGGCCAATTGCCTTTGGACAGCTAAAATGAACCTGTAACAAGCACTCACTGTGTATTCTGGAGTATTAAATGTTTTTAAACCTCTATATAGTTATTTTGAAAGCAGAAAAATGGGTAAAATTCAAATGAAAGGGAGTAAGAACTTTTTAGCCCACCATGGGTGGACTAGAGCATGTGGGTGGCCAGCTACAGAGGGTGGTATGACAGATCTCAGTTACATCCTATTATGTGCCCATGCCCAGACTATTTGCTGGAAATATTGCCTTCATTATCTATCCATTTAGTCTGTAGAAATTCAAGCCAGAACTTCACTTACTTTTGAATTTCTCTACTGTGAAATTTAATCTTCTGGGGTGCAACACTGTTTCTACAGTGTTGAATATCCCAAGACCCTTCCAGCCCCAAAAGACAGCAAACTGCTGTCTTGCTCCACTCCCAAGAGGATCTTTCAGAGGGGAAAACTGATTTACATGACAATGTGAAACTCGGCTGGGGCAGGAACAAAAGCCTCTGCAACCAAATATTAATCTTAGCTTGAAGCTAAAGGCAGAAGCACAGCCAAAAGAGATACTGTCGTCAAAGAGGAAGACAAATATTCCCTTCCTTGCTTCAATTAGCACAGCCAGCACCCTCATGGGCCCTCTGGGACCTTTCTTTGCCCCTATGTCTTTTCTCAAGGCACAGTATTTCTTGTAAGCAAGCATTAGATCAGACCACAGAGAAAGGAAGGACGTACAAGAGTCAAGGACATTCAGAGTCCCTCCATGGCACGTGTGGAGCAAAGTGGATCCTGTCTGTAAGATGAAGGAAGGAGACAGTCAACCACTTCCACCCAAGCAGGTGCAGGGAAAAGAGGCACACAGAGTATTGCAGCTAGCACTCTGTTACTCTGTTCATTCCCTGCATGGGAAAGAAGGCTCTCAAGACATGCCAAGGCTGTGCAGTGAAACACCTATACAAATCCTGCAGAGTCAAATTAATGCGGTTGCTGACTGAAAAATAACAGAATGCCAGATAACTTGAGACACATTTTGAGGGCTTACCACAGGGATGCACCATCAGTAAGAACTTTTGTTTATTCATGGACTCTGTTACTCCGTCTGCTGAATACCATTTGAGATATGCCTGCCACAAAGCAAGACAAACTAGTGCAGCAAGATCATTGGAAGCACTGCTGATGTCAGATACCTTTAGTTTCTTGTAATTTCCAGGCATCAGATGTGGTGTGTGGCAGAGCTGGGGTGCAAGCTGCAAGACAGCACTATCTCTTCCCAGAGATAACCTCTGCCTTCCTCACACTGAGTCATATGCATCTGTGTGATGTTAATACTGGACTGGTCAATAGCCTAAAGAAAGTTGGCTCCTAGGTGTAAAATAATTTCAGCATAAGCCTTGAGGTATACACACTTTCCAACAGAGCAGTTAGGATTAAGCATTGGCCTTAATAAATAAACAAGTTCCAGCTTCAGCTGTTTGTTCCACATTGCAAGTATTTCCATTCCAAAAAATGCTTTGTGGCTTTAAAGAAAACTGGTTTCTAAATAAAAGTATCTTTGTCATTAATTATCACAACCATCCTAAGAAGTTCTTTGAATATTAAATAATTAGTGTAACCGGGTAAAAGAGGGCTAGACCTGTCTGTAACAGAACGGTTAATGCATAAAAGATAAGACTTAGTTTTGTCATCCGAAAATCACATTACTTTCTCTGGTTGGAAGTAGGTCAAGTGCCCTCAGGAAATAGCTATTTGGTTCTCACCAGGAAGTAATCTGATACTCACACATCTCCCGCCTTATTGAAACCTCAGTATGAGGTAAAGTCAAAGATGTCAGCTTAGTTTCTTATTGCATTGAATGGACAAGGGTGATGTTTGAAAGGAAAAGGTTTATTATTTTTAATCAGACACTCAGGAAAATCACACTGTCAGTGAATCACATGCAGAGCTGTTTAGTTTTCCAGCAGCCCACACAAGACCAATAATGTGAGGAAACAAGAGAGCAACTACAGAGTGGATCTTGCAAGGAAATATGCACTGAAAAGCAGTGCAAGAGCTTAAGTGTGTGCTTAATTTAAAGTCCATGAGCAGTCCTCACCACTATATTTTCAATAGAAGCACTTGCTTCTATGGTTGGCTGAGAATAGAATGAGACAGAGGATACAAGAAGAAACATCCCTGCATGCTGATAAAAACAGTCATTACTATGGAGGTAGCTACAAGGGGGGGTTTTTGGATGCTGTGTGTCAGGCAATCAAATCTTGCTTCTCCAGCTAGAACTGATGTAATCTATCAAGCACATTCTCTATTCTGAGCAATGTTTTTACAATTATTAATCTTTACTTCTTCAGTTCTTGCTTTTCTTTGAGAAGAGACATTGAGGACCAAAATCAGGTGAGGGCAGCTGGATGAATTATGTAACTGTGGTGTGTGTTTCATCAGAGGATTGAAAACTAGGCCAAGTGAGCTCCCTGCCATAGGTTTTATATTTTGACTTGCCAAGGGGAATAAAAGGGTTTGGACTCTATTCCTCCAATTTCAGAAGAAGGTAGAACCATTCCCTTTGCTTTCAGATTTCACACAAAAGTCATGTAATACTTATGGGAAAACAAAATCCTGTGAGAGAAACAATATAAAGCATCTCCTAATGAAGATTTGTTCAAATTTTAATTGTTTCAGAACATAAAAGTTGTACTAAAACTTAGCAGAACATCACAGGGGAGGCAGATGGATGGTATAAAATAGTCATTGGCCTAAAGAGCAGCTGTCACATCAACTCTCACTTTCCCATACCACTTTGCCAACCACTTTGTCTCACTTTTCTTGCTCTAGGTGTCTTCTCTGATCCATTTTGAGAAGTCCAGAGTGCTGTTCTTTGACCATTCAGGCTTCAATACACTAGCTGAAGGCTGCCATGAGGATGTCACAAGCCATTTGTAGTTGAGGATTTGTATATCACCCATGCAAACCAAGCCACCCACCCCCTCCAGTGGAGGAAGTTCTTCGTGGATGGCAGATGGAGTAAGCCAGCGGAGATCACAAGGACTGGTAGTTCCAATATAGCACATCCTACACACAAACTGATCTACACATTTTCTGCAAAGCCCCAGCTATCAACTCAAACCAAAAGAGAGGATCAGGGACCACTCCCTACAGTGCATGGTGAGGATTTTCTACCAGCCCTGCCCTAGCAGTTTGCAAGTGCAGCCGTCCTCATGGCCATACTCAATCTAGTGACTGCACCTTGGCTCTGCAAACAGGAAGACCACCTCATTATCCAAGCCTGTTCATTCCCATTGTGCAGCCCCATTATAGAAGATCCTCATGTTGAACCAAAGGGATGAGCCAACACCAGAACAGGGATTAATGCCAGAGTATGGGCAGAATGTTCCTGGCTCTCACTGTGTCCTCTGACTGCACCTCTTTATCATGCAAGGGCTGTTTTTTGTTGAGCAATATCTGAGGGGGAAAAGAAAAAACCCCAAAAGACCAAGAGATTTCAAAATAACATGCGTTGCTTTTCAAAGCCTTGTACATGTCTCCAGCTGCCAAGCCAAGAAACTCTCCTTAGCAGCTTTTGTTGAAACAATTAAAGCTGAAATTAACTTAACCTGATAAAGTTGAAATCAACATTTCAACTTTATCTTTTCTTTCAGACAGCTATGAAAAATTTGTCAAAAATAACAATAACAGCATCCAGTGAGGCTGGCTCAGTCTGCTATGTCTGAGCCATCGCCAGCGCATGCCTCTGCTAGGAAAGGGCAGCTGGAAAAGCTTGAGGAGTCTATTTCTCTTTACTTTGATATTCCTATTGTCAGGAGGGAAATTCACCAGTGAGATGAAAGCAGGCCAGAGCAGTGATGGAACTGTGCAGACAATGTACAAAGGTTAAAAAACAACCTGTTTCTTAAATGGCACATTAAGCCTGATTTCCAGCAATAATGCTTTTCACCATATTAATAAAAGATGCTTTTATGTAGTGTCAACTCTTTTAACAGCCGCCATATGGCATTACTCCCAGGGAATCTGGTGAATCAGTAAGGCTGTGGTTCTTCTGTGGGGGGTCAAGGAATACAAAGAGGGGAAAAACAAAACCAGGGTGCCTAACTCAGTGCTTGACCTCACACAGCTTCTGAAATGTCTGAACAGACTGATTTGCAATTACTGGTATAATTAATGCCTATTTTACCTTCTAAAGTAAAAGTCAAAGTTGGTTTGTATATATGAAATGCTGAATGTCAAAGCCAGCCTTTGCTCTGCTTGACTTAGCTATGGTGATGGGTGCCAGGCACATCTTCATGTGACCAGGTCCTCACCACTATAGCTTGTCAGGGACAGCATCCTTTTGTGCTTGTGGCTCCTGTGTCATGTCCATGTTGTTATGATTGTCTGGTGTGAATCTGAACTTTCCTCATTTCAGGGGGACACTTAACAACTGCAGCACCTTGCAATGGCAGACACTGCTCTTAGTACTGTGTCTGGAAGTCATTCTTCTGCAGATGTTTAGTTTCTGTGGTTCCTGTCTTTCCAATAGTTTGTCATGGGAATGAAATTGATACACATCTGAGCTCTGGAGTCCAATGACCTACCAAGCAGAACAAATGGCAAAAATGGGACTTTCCTCTAAGAACACCTTGCCATCAATTCACAAGAATTTATATTTGGGGACAGACAAGGTGAAAATATCCAATATGAGAAAAAGATTCCTGTCTCTAACAGTAGGACCTCTGTA
>VZTX01004882.1:125404-147454 GCA_013400915.1 Pardalotus punctatus | reverse complement strand
AAAAAAAAAAAAAATTAAATGAAGTGCTAGTCTTAGGCCCTGTCTACTAAACAAATGAGGTAGAACAAGTTTCTCAATTAATCAATAACCCAGAGGGCAGGGAGTTAACTTCTGTATGCTCCCTGAATATTGTTTTATATCTTATTCAGAAGGGACAGTGACATGATGCATATATAGAATTGCTTTGAATTTATCTTACTGGTGTTCCATTTTGCTATAAAATACTTACATACTCAGAAAACAAATGGAAAGAAATTTACTGTAATTTCATGATAAACTGAATGCCCCTTGGAGAAGTAGGATATGGATTTCTATCTTGATTTCAAGGAACATTTTCTGCAGAGTGAAAAAGCGTACACAGAGGAGACTGGGAGTGAAACAGAAGTCTGAAGAACGATCCTGCAGCTCCAGGATTGAGGGCACCCTCTTAAATGAGAGGGAACATTAAGATTTGAATTCCAGGTTCCTGCGTCCTGTAACAATAATGCTGATTGCTCTCTGTTGAAAAGAAAAGGGGATCAACACCTCCTCTATTTCTTGAGTGCAGAGAGGAGGGGAAAAAATCTCAACAAAAATTGTTCAGCTTGAAAAATTTAACTCGGATCCATAAATAGACTTTCCCATGAAGCCAAGAGATTTACACCGGCACAAAACTGATTAGTCACACTGGAAAATGAGGCTTTCGATCTACTAAAGAGATTTTACAACTGAGATTGACATGCTCTAGGAGCCATGCTGTTTCTCCATTCTCTCCTGATGAAATCTCCTGGGCTGTACCGTAGGAAGACTTGCCCTTCTACTCTCCTGTCTAACACTCAGTGACTCCCTAGTTCAGTGGTAAATACTTGATCACCTCTGAGGACTGGAATTATACAGTTATAAAAATTCTCTTACTTCTTTGTTGAGAATGTAACTACAGGATGTAGCTTAGCAATCCTCGTCTTGGGACAGTCTCCAATGTAGAATTGACTAAAAGAAATGGTGACATGAAGGTATTTGTCAGAAGTGGCACATTAAAGGCTAACAAATAAGCTTATTAAACACATAATTTTTCCTCACTTGACCAAAAAAAAGTGAGGAGATACGCAAAAATTCCTTTCCACTGTACGTATCTTGATTAGTTCAAAGGATTAATACCTACTAATTCTGTTTTTTACCGTGTGGGCAGCACTTGATAGCCAGATGTCAGCTGAATTTCCTGAAAAACTGGGCCCTCATGATTTTATTTAGCTTTTAGGATTAGGTTCAAACTCAGAGGAGGTTCAGACATTGGGCGAATATAACAAGATTTGGAAAAAATTTCCCTGAGTACAGTGAAGTAGAAGGGATATTCCACAGCCTTACAAGAGAGCTCCTACCTCCCCTCTAAGCTACAGTAAATTCACTGATTGATTTATGATCTTATTAAATCACAGGTCTAGTTCTGCGACATCTTCCTGATACTTTTCATGCTGTCTCTGGAAATAGGCACTATTTCCTGGAATATGAGCAGGAATGAGACTCAATGACTATTCATATTTTTCTCCATGTAAATCAATATAACATCAGTATGTTCTTGGCCCTCCAAAATCAAAAGACACCTTTTTACTCCATTCTTCTTTTAACTTCTTCACTCACTACTTGAACTTATTTACACTCTTGGTCTCCACAGGTCTTTGTAGTAACCAATTCCATACCACCATTTCATCTGTCAGTTTAGTGTTTGGTCACCCAGATACCTCGGATCCGTCCTGCAAAAAAGCTTTGCAGACAATGAGATTCTACCCTGGGCGAGGGTATTCTAGCCATTTGTAACACCAGACATAAATGATTCCAGTAAAACAACATTGCAACAATGTTACATCAGCTGAAGGTGACCCAGCTGATGTAAGATTTTTTTGGCTGTAAGTGGCCAGGACTACTGGCAATGTCCTGGTCTCCCATCAAACACATTTTTTGGATGCTATTTTGTTTTGGATTTTTTCCTGGCAAGATTTTTTTTCCTATCTCCATCCCAAGCCAGGGCTCTGGAGAAAAGCCTGTAAAAGGCCTTTTCAGTTACACTGAAATAATTTCATCCTGTTTACAGGCCAATCTGCAGTTAACAAAAGGCTTGTGTCTACTTGGAAAGTTTGGCTTCCTTGTGGACTTTAAGGACCTGCTACCTCTGGCTTAGGAAAGAGCCTCTGAGTGAGGCAGAAGGTCTCTCTTGGGACACCTGTATTCACTACAGTCCACACACCAATATCTCTCAGTTTTCTGTTTACACAAAGTTGGTGACTATAAAGAGGTGCAAATTATTGGCTGTGCAATGGGAATATCCACCCAGAGCTTGCTGCCTACATGCCCATGACAGCAGCACTCATAATATGGGTATCCCACAGGTATGCTCACTCCAAGTGGGAAAAATACACCTCGCTTATTGTCTGTCCATAAAACAGCCCCCATTTGGTAAAGCTGGATCAAATTGAAGTCAAATTACTCTTAAAAGCAATCGAAGAATATGCACAATTTTCAGAACCAGGATCAACTTAAAGACCTTTTGGTTTCAACTAGAATCAGCAGGTCTTCTTAGACTATGATAGCACCCACAGGAGGGAACAAAGCTGGGCTCGGGTTGCTAACAGATATCTCCCAAAAGGTAAAACAGGAGAAAAATACATTTCAGTTTGTGTTTACAAATGGGCAGAGAGTGCACATGAATGCGCAAAGCATCAGCAAGCCAAGCATCAAAAGGGAGGTACCTGAAAGCATGGGAAATGTCATTCCTACTGCCTATGGTGTTAGTTGGCACTGGTGGGACTAAATTATTTTCGAAAGTAACGTCATGTGTTTGCAGACTGACTTGCCAAATTTGTACATGCATCTGTGGCCTAAGCAAATTTTTGCTTAGTGAGGTGCCTATTTCCATGAAAACACAGATACTGCAGTAACACAAAACAAGAGTGTCATTAAGTTGGAGAGAATAATGTCTGTTGCTTCAACACATAAACCAGTGGAGCCTGAAGGGAGTTTCCAGTGTTGTCACAGGTGATCTGTCTGCAGGGACACTGAAAGGTTGAGCAGAGCAGCCGCAGCAATTGCTGTCGTTGCAACGCCACCAGCAGCATTCACACTTACTGCAATAGCTGGGGCAGAGAAGTGGCGACAATAAGATGCTGAGATTTGTCTGGGAGACAAAAGAAGAGGTCACTGAGAATGAGAACCTGGCCAAATATATGTATTAACCTGTGAGGTTGATACATATATTTGTCCTGGCAGTGTCTGAATTTCTCAGATACACTTCCACAGACTTCTTCAGGGTTTCCTGAATTTAGTCTTAGGGGGAGAAGAGGAGAAAATATATAGAGAAGTTAAATCAGAGAAAATAATCAAATGCACTCCAGCCTTAAACCTGGGCCTTTCTTGTACCCAGTAGGTCAATAGGCTTTCCCCCCAGAACACTGGTACATTTGCTGCTAGGAGGAATGCGGCAAAAAGAATAACTGTTTTGTTTGCTGAGGAAACCCAGAGGCCAGGAATACCCATGTGATTAGCACTGTGCTGAGACCGCTGTTTACTGGAGATGGTAAGAAAGCAATTTAAGGAATTTCAGGTGACATAAACAGGCAGGGCAAGAGCCAACTCCAGTGACAAAGGCTCTGACGGGCTGCAAGGGGAATCAGCCTCTTTCTCCATGGCCTAAATCACAAACACGACCAAATTCCGTCATATTTCCCAGAATGATGTAAGAATACAAGAACAGGGTTTGAGATTCCTAAACAAACCTATATTCTTTTTTTCCTTGAAAAAACTAGCAAGGGATGATCTCCCTTCCCACAACGTAAATCAAGAATAAGGTGCAACTATGTTTATTATATCTGATATTCATTGTTGAGACACCAGTAGCACTACAGCTATCTTTGTCTTTCTAAGAAACATCAGCTCTGCCCACATGCTGATCTAACATTCATGGGGACAATTTTCTGCCAAGCAACTCTGAATTTTTATGTCCAGACATAAATGCAAGTTGCTAAAGCAGAGGCACATGTGTAGTGCTGTAACTATGGCTATTTATTAACAGCCTTGAAAGCTGAAACATGCAATTTCTAAAGCACTTTAATGCCTATGGGGGATTAGATGCCTCTTTTCACTAATACTTTTCTTGCTTTACATACTTTCTGATTTCCACTATATGCCACATAATAGTTTACCTCCTAATCCAGCCTCTCCTTGTGCTCTCCTGGTTCTCTGTACCCTCCTCATCTCCTGTAATTTCCCTTTCTTTTCCTAGTATTCCTCTAAGGTATACTATAAGAGCAGCAGACTGTGTACATTGTGTATGTACATCCTCCAGGTGGGCTGTCATCACGCAGAACAGAGGGAAAGACTCCTGACCTGCCGTGCCTGGAGAGACATTTCTTGATGCTGGAAAGGTCCTGAGGAGCACTTTGCCGCCACAGCTTTGTGAAGCAGCTCTAGGACTGCCCATTGATCCCTGCGTGGTGGTCTGGCTGCTTGTGAAAAGCACCTCAGGGGCACCTTCATGCCATGCAGGCAGCTCTTTTGGTTGTGCAGGAGTCTAACTGCAAATAAGCACCCTGCAGCAGCAGGGGCAAACTCCTTGGCTTAGAGAACATGCCCTTCTTTCCCAGAGTGAGTAGGGACAGAGAGAGAACCATCTGTGCTCACAAGATTCAGGGATTTCTTCATGCTTTTATGAAATATCTGGCATTTTTCAGGAACTTCCTCGGGATCTGCTTTTCCTGCAGCTTACCCACACAGCAGTTGTGTTTACTGTAAATCTCATGCGATTGTGTTTGGTGTCACCCTACTGTTCCCAGCACCCTGAAAGTCCATCACTGAGCCAGAATGCTTCAGAAGGCAGCTGGCAGCATTGCAACAATTTCTCAGCTCCCCAAACCCCTTGCTCCACAGGCAAAAATATTCTGTAGTGGATACAGACCTGCTCTTTTTTTACCATAGCTGACAGTAAGTTTATTCTGCACTAGGCAAGCTCAATGGCAAAGAGGAAGGTGGGAGAAAAGTATTTTGAGCACACTTCTCATCTTTCCCCATTGGAAATCAAGAATAACAGAAGATGAGGAAATAACAACTCCCACCCCACACTGCACGGCACAATTTAGAGCCCTCTTTGCTGTAACATTTAGTTACACACTGTCAAATTCTTGCATGTCGCCAATGTCTTTCTGGTCTTCCTTACAGCTGTAGGGCTGCCTATGTTACACATGACAACAAACTACAATTTTGCATGAGGTATCAGCAAAATTTGCTTTTCAAAGTCTTCTCTTGTTCCATCTAACAAATTATGCTCCATTTCTGTGCCTCAGGAAAGGTATTTTTCCCTTCTGCAACAAGAAGAACTTCTTTCTAAAACCTCAGCTCTTACAGGAACTGTCTACACTATACCTACAAATCAAATCAGATCAAATCAAATCAGTACAAATAGATTTTTTTTTCTACTTTCTGCAATGAAATGTGACTCAAAAAATGTTGCCAGAAAAAGTAATAATTGTTTTGTTTGAGGGGGTTTTTGTAAGAAAAAGTAAACACAAAATTATCATGTTCAGGCAAATGAGCATATTCCTATTTCACTCTAGGATAGATTAATTTTTGCTAAATTTAAATTCTATTCCTTATTACCTCCCATTAAACCAAACAGCAAAATTAAAAAGAAATTACAGTGTCATAAATTACAGAAGTTCAAAATTAAAATTGTTTCTTCTCCTCCCCTTTTCTTTTTTTTTTTTTTTTAATTAAAACTGACATATTCAGCTACTGAAAAATTTTCATACACAAATACATAAACTCAAGCACCTGCATGGGATTATATTGGTTCACAATTGCATGTGCGTATACAGTGGCTTTGGCCTGGACATAAGCACTTAAATTCCTACACTACCCACAAAGAGGTTTCTTATCCTGAAATGTCAGTTGGTTTGTGTGATGATTAATTCCTCTACTGAAGGTTATTTCTGCAGGAAAATATGCCATTTCTGAAATTCTGAGATGATATTAAATTGGTTATTATTGTCAAGGTAATGTTTGGAAACGTTATATTATATTCACGCTGCTTCCTCCCACCATCTTCATAAAAGCTTTGCATTGCCCTTTGATGAATTTGGAGACGAAGCAATAGTTAGTTTTCCTAAGAGTTAAAGTCTTGTGCAGTTACATTGCCTATGTGCGCTCTCCTAAATTAATAACTCGCAAACCCTGTGAAGCAGTTTCAACACAACAGCAGAGCTCTCACAAATACTGAGACTCTAAGTTTCATGAAAATAGGTGGTTTGCATATCAAAAGGTGTGGCTGCCCCAAGGGTTGCAGTTTGCTTCCACTCTCATTGCATTTGTTCACTTCCATGCTACTGCTTTCTTGGGAAAGAGACAGTCAGGAAAGAGGGGAGCACAAATTGAAGGCAATGGCCTAGAAAGGAAAAGGCACAGCTAGCAATCAAAAATGTGCACACGCACTGCTCAGCCCATGGGTTCCATCCACCCTACATCCATAATCTCTCCTGACAGACCTGACATTGCACACAAATGGAATCACTGGCACAGAAGCTACACCCCAGATGCAGAAATGTGTTAACAAAGGGACTGATGAAGGAACAACAGGTGAAAAAAAGCCCTCTTACTTGTTGGTATTTACAAATACTGCTCCCAGGAAATTTAGAAGCTTTATATAGCACAAACTTGGCTGGACACATGCAGGTCACTTTAACAGTTCACTGGATCTGGATTCAGACACTCTTCTGCCACTCCACTCAGAACCAGACATTTAATGAAACCTTCCAGCTGTGCAATGAAGCCATATTTTACTATCCTGTGTGATGATTTGGCATGCCTGAATTGGGATGCCACACAAATACGCACTTTGCAAACATGGATGGTTTTCATTGCGAAAATAATACCTAGCTTTATTTCTTCTCAAAGAGAGACTAAATTAATACACAAATTTTAAAAAATGTGAACACTTCTTTCAGCCAAAACCATGGCTGTTTATTTGGCCGTGGACATGTGTTTGCAGAACCAGAAGTAGATTGTAAAAGAGTCACTTTTCTTTGCATCATTAAGTTTTTTCTCCTTTAAATATATACTACAAAATTGCACATGAAAAAAAGGTGTTGCTAGGCAGTAAGTCAAGTAAGTAAACAGTATTGTTTATACTTGTATTGTTCTTTTCCACTGTATTTCAATCATGTATTCAAGTTTGGTAGACTACTGACTGGCCTTACTTGTGCATTCATGGCTCAGACATGAAAAGTCACTCTGCCACAGGTTCCTACTTTAGGTATAGAGACACAGATGAAGAAATACTCTACCTTCCCACAGGCAAAACCTTAGCTGCTTGGACTGTGTCTGAATACACACCACCAGGTCTCTGACTCAGCTTTTCTCCTGCCCTATATTCCCAAAGAAATCTCCATCCATACTGCTCCAGAGTGCCTACAGATAAACACTGGTACATAAAACCAAACTACAGCTCACGTATCAATCCCAGATCAAATAATTTCATTGCTGTAGCTTTTGTATGGAGGTTTGTATGGAGGTTCACTGTGGTGCAACTGACAGTGCCTGCATTTTAGCTATTTTGTCCTTAGCATTATCTATGAGACAGAGGTGCATCCAGGGATACTCCCTAAGTCCGTTGCAGCTCTCTGAGCGTCCTACTTCTGCTGAAGCACTAAATGTTTTGGCGAATGCCAAGCACACTCAGTTCCCATTTACCTCAACAACCTGCTAAGCACCTAGCAGCATCCAGCCTCAAAGTTCATTTCTGGCCAGTCTTGCCAAGTTTGCATCTTTGCAACTAAACTAAACCTTGCAATTAAGACCTAGACTCACATGAAATTAATGGTCCTCCTTCACTGGTATAAACTTCAAGTAAAATCTGAGTTGAGAAAAATCCTTGCAGCAGAATAAATTTCTGACAGTTTATGGTTAAAAGAACAGAGAAGGGCAATTTGAAATTACTGCTTATGTAACAAGAGCCTGAGAACTGCACTAATATTTAATTGAGGGAAAAGTAACTGAAGGAGAATTGCTTGGAGATCTGCCAGAAGGATTTTAACAGCTGGACATTGAAAAGTGATTAATTTTGACAGCAATAAACACTCCATGTTCATAAGCAATTATGCTTAGGTTCCTGAGCTGTTTGAATTATTTTCTGTGTAGTATTAACATTTTATTATCCAGTTAGGAATTTGGATTCATGTAATTTAGGAAATTAACGAAAACCCACTTTTTCCCTAGCAGGTACCCACTTATCATGGGAAGAGTTAATGCATCCTGGAATGAATAATTCATAAGAACTGATCTGAGTGAAAAGTGACCACACTTACACAACCTCTTGAGAGAAGACAAGGGATGACTGCCAGGGCAAGCCCAAGAAAAGAGGGGAACATGGGGTTTTTCTTGAGCAGGCAGTAGCTCCAATATGCCTGCTACCTAGTTTTGTTATCGCTCCTGACATACAACAGTGGCTACCAAAGACATTGTAGTTACAAAACATAGTCTCCTTTGAATGGATACAAGCATAACCCTAACTACATCAAGACAGAGGGCAAGGGCATTAAGGGTAAGCTAAAGCAATTTCTTGAGTGTATCACACAATTAGATCCCAGCACTGGAGTGGTCAAAGTGAAATACATTGGCCGGACTTATTAACTGTGTGCGGGATCTTGAAGATGCAGTGGAAACAAGATATGAGGAATGAGAGGTCTAAAAAGATAGGTTTAGGGGTTATCAGCTGAGGGGAGGGCATTCTCAACCATGGAACAGCCTGCAGACATTAGTGAGTGGAAGATGAGGCATGGTCCTAGCCATACAGGGTATTTAGCGACTAAGCAAAGCTTCCCTGGACACATCCTACCTTAAGCACAATCCAGCACTAACCTCCCGGGAGCGTGGCCAGCCCCATTACCAGCAGATACAGAGATGAAGGGATTCAGCTGTCTAGTTGCAGATGACCACCTTCTGAAGCCCATCCTTGAAACAGGACAAGGTACCATTGATAGCCCAAGTGGAAGAAAACACCAAAGCTAGCTCTGCCCTCCTACCTGTGTCTGAAAGAACATGTCCAGATGGCTGGAAAGAAGAGAACCCAGAGGAAACAGATAAAACCACCTCCCTCAGGGAAGAACATGACTGGGAATTTCTTTTCTTGTAACAGTTATGGTTACAGCTGGAAGAAAACTCTTCCCAATTAACAGCAAGGAAAGACTGCTGCAACAGCCAGTTCTGAGGTGCTGCTCATTCTGAGGTACTGCCTGTTCTGTGGTACTGCCAGTTCTGAGGAGCTCACAGTGAAACACAACCTCCTTCACCTGCCTGTATTGTCTATGCAAAACAAAAGCAGCTGGCTCAATTTGCAGCAGTTTTCACAGGGCACGCTCTGTACTGATAATGCAAACATCAACCCTCAGGTCTACCATCAGTGAAGCCTCCCACACCTGCTATGGGGCTGAACAGAGTATGTGGTGCAGCCCCATGTGCAGGCTGGGAAGCAGCCACTCAGAGAATTCAAGGTGCAGGGTGCTGCGCTGGCAGGCATACACCAGTTATTAGATAAACAAATATGTGGTCTCAGTGTGGAAGGGGAGACTGCTTCAACTAACCCTTCTCTCCCTGCTGCAGATCACCCAGCCTGTAAAAAGCTCAATACAGTTGCTCAATTTCTGTTGCGGTGCACTTTTGTCCTAGCATGGGAGATTCCCAAGTTCGCATATTTCTCCTGGTTTTCTTCCTCATTATAAGAGGAATTTAAAACATTTGCACCGCCCTTTACACAGTTTTTGAAACAAAGAACTAGTAAAACAAGAAGAATGCAGTTGCAGGAGGGCAGTTACATTTAGGAAGTGACACTTGGGAACTCTCTGGTGTTACTTTGATCCAGGCATTTGATGGGTGTTTAAACTGGCCTCTGAAGACAGTGATTAACTTAGACTAGATACACTGCTCTCAAAGGGCTTTACTTCGGGAAGATGAGTTAGCTCACAGGCTATCTTTCAGACTAGGTTGTAACTGGATTTATTTCCTATGCCAGTGATCCAAGAGGAGGATCATTACTAGTCTTCTTTAGAGTGGACTAATGCATGCTTATTGGGCCCCAATCTAGTCAATTTAGAATAGAAAATTCCTTCAAAATTGCTTACTTCCACCCTTATTTTGCTCATTTCACCTCTAGGTGCTCCCAGGCTCAGCGATGACTGTAGAAAGAAAGGAGGATGGAGTGAGTGAAACAGAGAAGAAAAGGACAGGTGAATCATGGGTTTTGTTGAGCCACGCTTTATTTTTATGGGTTTGTTGAAATCAGACAGAGATCTAATACAGCGCCTATCACCAGGTTTTTCATTCATGGGAAAAATTACATGGCCCCAGTCATCTCTCAGAGATCTTTCACAGCTGGAAGTTGAGAACAGGAGCATCAGGCCCACATGAGGAATGCCGGACTCACTAACAAGCTCTGTGCTGAGCCAGAGGGTTTATTGGGTGAACTTCCAGACAGCTCCAGTGTCAAAATTGAAGTTTGTTTAAAAGAGAAGTCTGAGAAGCTGCCAAGAAGGACTGGACATTCCTTCCTCTGTAACCTCGCAGGGTTTTATTTCAGGAAGGGCTATACAGAATCTTGGCATTTATCCCCAGGAAACATCATACTTTTCCAGTCCCATCCAACCCACCACATCTCTGATGCACAGACATTTCTTCCTTTGTAATTTCACAGTGTTTTATTTCTCTAGGTTGCTTTTTAACCGGGAAGATGGTTACAAGAAGCATTATGTGTTATTAAGCATTTTTGATATTTAATGTCATGGCATGTATAAGCACCATGCAAATTGGATTAGATTCAGAAATAGTCTTCTATAGAGTGGACTAGTGCATGTTTATTGAGCCTTCATCTAGTTAGTGTAAAACAGAAAATTACTTCAAAATGCCTTATTTCCATCCTCGTTTTGCTCATTCTATCATCAGTTTTTTTCCACTGGAGGTAAAGAAGGAACAGTTGGTAAGAAAAATGAACAACAGTTAATTAAAAAACCCAACCAGATACCTGGCTGAAAAGCCCCTTTTAAATACTTTGTTTTCCTTGGGTACTTTGGAGATCATGGCCACAAAGATGGTATTATTGTGAAAAAGGGACAGTTCTGGGTTTCCTATATGGACTAAATAGTTTGGGGAAATATTTAGACTTGCCCAAATAAGTGCAATAATTTACAGTGGCTCCAGGATCAAACTTGAACAAACATGCCACAGTAAGAAAACTGAATCACAGTCGTGATACCTTTTAGGTTTGCACTGAGAAAACGTACAAGACATGTACCTCTCCTCTGGCAATATTTCTTCCCTTCCCACTTACTAATACAGTGTCTTGTTATTGCAACCATCTAATAATTAGCTACAAGCAAACTAGTTTCACAGCCACTGCAAAATGCAGCTGAGCATTTGCCCTGCAGAGAGTGCAGAGGGGCAGGATTAATTAGGACATGGCATGGAATTGCACTGCTTTCCTTGCTGGCTGTTAGTCACCTTCAAAGCTACCTAGTGTTAGTTAGGAAAGCTAGCTCTACTGCTTGGTGCACTAAGTGGGAGTTTTGATGTGGTTTCAACAGAGTCAATGTCCCAGGTCAGCTGCAAACAGAGAGGCTGCAGGATGTTAAGCATTTGATCTTCTCATTTGAGAATTGAGACTATTCCATAGCTCCTAACAACAAAGCACCTTTGATGTTTTGTCACATTTTTAACAAGACCCACATATCTGAAAATCCTGTGGTCAGTTTGCCACCTGTTCTCACAAAATCGGAGAATCATTAGGGTTGGAAAGGACCCCTGGAGATCATCCTGTCCAAATGCCCTGCCAAGGCAGGGTCACCAGAAGCAGGTGACACGGGACCATGTCCAAGTGTATTTTGAATGGCTCCAGAGAGGGACACTCCACAACCTCCCTGGGCAGCCTGTTCCAGTGCTCTGCCACCCTCAACATAAAGAAGCTCTCCCTTATGTTGAGATAGAACTTCTTGTGTTTCAGCTTATGGCCATTGCTCCTCATCCTGTCACCAGGCACCACTGAAAAGAGTCTGGCACCGTCCTCTGACACCTGCCTTTGAGACATTTAAAAGCGTTAATGAGAGTCCCACTCAGTCTTCTCTTCTCTGGACTAAATAGACCCAGCTCCTTCAGTCTTTCCTCATAAAAGAAATGCTCTAGACTTATCACCTTGGTGACCTCTGCTGGACCCCCTCCAGTAACTCCTTGTCTTTCTTGTCCTAAGGAGCCCAGAACTGGACACAGCACTCCAGATGTGGCCTCAATGGGGCTGAGTCATTCTCATTCTCCCCCTGGCTCTAAAAAGACAACATCTATTCACATGTGTTTAATGACCATGAGCGTTTGTAGTGAACGCAAATAATATGTAAAATATGCTATCACTGGGATATCTAATGCTGTCTTTCAGGATGCAGCAATGTCTCCAGTGCCTCCCATGCTCTGCAACTATGCTTCATCTATTATTGCTGCAGAGATGTTTTGGATTTCTCCATGGAGGCAGTTAATAAAATTTATTGTTAGCTACAAACTTTGCAAATCCAGTCTCTGGAAGATAAGCCAATGCAATATGCTGTCTTCAAAGCTGGCAGGATCAAACTAAGTAGGATCATTTGGTGGATTTCTGCTTATAAGGGAGCTGAATGCCAGGTCATGCAGGGTTACCAAAGGCAAGTTATTTGTCTTGTTTTGCAAAGGAAGCATAACTTTGACTGAGGTCTCTTTTAGTTCTTGAATCTCCCAAGGTGAAGATGGGGTTAAAAGAAAGGATTTTCTAAATCCAACTCTGTTCCAGAAAGGTTAGGGATAAAACTAACAGCAATTATGTACTGTTATTAAAATAGCACCTAGAGCTGAATGCCGAGCCTCACTAAACACACAGAGATGATTCCTGCACCAAAGAATTTTCAATATGAACAGACAAGACAAAGACAGTACTGTTATTCTCATTTTGCAAACAGTGAACCTAGAGACTAAGACTGAGATTAAGTCACCACAGCATGGTGATTATGTCACTTGCCAAGGTCATATAAGGGCTCTGTGCTACAGCCTGGACCTGAGTTTATTTGTATGACTCAGATATAGTCCTGTGCTTTGGAAGAGCTTACTTATCCTGAGTTTCCAGTATTGTGTTCATCCAGTTTTGATTTCCAGAATAAAAAGTCAAAGGTCTCAGACTCCCACTGCACCCAATCCCCTCAACAATAAAGTTTGAGTGAAGGAAAAATACATTTCCAAGAAGAAAGCCATGCTTTTTATAGGCCTAGGCTCACATTTTAAAGACCCTCTGATTCAGTCAGACCTGTGTTGCCACCCTGCCCACTGTTACATGCACACAAAATCCCAGCAATCGGTCATCTAATACTTGCTTGTTGTGTGAAAACGCCCATTTTTTATTGTTTGCAAAACAGTGAGAAGGAATCCTACCTAACCACAGCCTTGGGCATCTGGCCTGGCTAAAAATTTTGAAGTGATTTATTCCAACAATTTAAAAAATACTGTTTTAATGACTGTCTTGTTTCAAAACAAAACCAAAGCCAACCCTTTATACTCAAAATCTCCATTCTATGGTCCAAAATAATAAACAAGATATTTCAAGCATAGAAATGCCAATATTTAATTCTTACTTACTTTCAAGGACATTAAGAACTTGATGACTTTTTGTGCTCCTACAAAACTTTAAATATTCTGGGTCTTACATCGAGAATACAACTGAGAATTACCCCCATCTAGAATGCTATTGGGCCATTGGGAATTATTGAGAAATCTTTCACTTCAAACTCAAACTGAAATATTTCATGTGTAGTCTACAAAAAGACATTTCTTTGTTTTGAAACATATTGCTTATCTCTTCTGGTTGAAACTTTTTTCTACCCTAAGCATTTTACAGGAAATGAATGGGGATGAGAGAGATGTTTCTCTCTCTCCCACCTGCATTTCTTGCTAAAGAAGCAAAACCGTTTTATTCCTGACAGGTATTACAACTCACAGCAGTAATTACTGATGAGACTTGTACATCTTGTTGACATGTCATTTGTTACTATAAAGAGGACAAAGCAATTTATATTACCATATTTTGCAAACATTATTTCAGGTGAATTTTTGACCTCCACTACTTCCTACTTTCACCACTACCTCTTTCATCTCTTTACTTAGAGGTCAAGGATATTGGCTAATTTATTTCTTATTAAAACTGATAGCTCTTTTCTGATTATTCAAGCTAGCAGAAATAAGAAAAGATTTCTGCTCTTCTTCTGGCACTCACCCATGCCTTTAGACAGAACTACACTAATATTCTCAGGGAATGTCTGCCCTCAGTTAATGGAAACAATCCCTGAAAATCACTTATTTCTGCCTGAGACTGCCCATTGAAAGTAAATGTGAGATTAGCTAATTCTGATTCTGTAGAAGCTGAATCCCTTTTGTCCCAAGTTTTGAGCCCCAGAGTTAAACTCACCTGTTAAATTCTGTAGAAGGATGAAAATAGGAAGGAGGAAATTGTTTTTGGAAGTACTGTATTGCTGTTACAGAAATACTAAATTAAGTTTGTGTCATATTTTTAAAAATTACCAAATTCATAGTTGATTATTCTTGTCTTTCCTATTATTTATCCTATAGATCTGCACATGAATCAGTGATTTGCAGCATGACTGAGAAAGAGTCTAGAAGGAAGTCCAACTCACAAACTGGAAGCCTAAAGTCCAAGTCACCAACATAATAATGGATGCCTGGCATC
Source organism: Pardalotus punctatus (assembly GCA_013400915.1). NCBI lineage: Eukaryota > Metazoa > Chordata > Aves > Passeriformes > Pardalotidae > Pardalotus > Pardalotus punctatus. Next base: position 132,696 of record VZTX01004882.1, on the reverse strand, counting down.
TTCAAAGATATCAATCAAAAACCCAAAACTCAAAAACCCCAAAACAAGCAGTGCACACTTGTTTCCTCACTACATCATTCCAGCTTTACAGATAGCATCAAACCGTTACACAGGTCATGCTCCTTTTAAAAACATAGTGTTTCATTATTGGTTCATATAGATGTTCAATAAAACAGAAGGGTTTTGTTCACTTTGAAGAATGTGAACAGAATACTAAGCTGCAAATTAGAATATCAGATAAGCTAGTCCTTATTGACAAATTAATTATTTCTATCATTCACTGCTTTTTTTTTCCATCAAAAACTCATTAAGTCAGTGGGGAAGCTCTTACAAGGAAGAATAATCAGAAGATAATCATGCCAGATTTGAATAATTTTATCACAGCTCTTCCACTTTAGGCTTCTCTAGTGATCTAAAGGATGGGACTTGAACTTCATTACAAACTGATTATGAATATAATTCAGATGGATGAGCAAGTAATTTGAAAACTTTTTATCCTGGTAATGAGTTCCCTTTGAAGCTTGTGAGCTAGTTGTTGGACAAATTTGTAAACAATTAATGCTTGTCTACAAGGAACTAGGACACTAAAAGTTTTGGATTTTATTAATTAAATTACTTTCTAAGCAGAGAATGAAGAACACTTCGTTTAACTTTTTCTTTTGTCTCATTAAATATGCCTTCCATTGCTCTTGTGGCTGAAAGTTTTTAAGGACTCCTTCACTGATGGAGCTGAGACCATGTCCCTTTGACAACCTGCTCATGCAGCATGCGCTCACCCAGTGCTTTCACAAGGGCTGTATCGTTGCAGATCATGTTACCAGCACTATTCAGCTGCCTCAAAAGACACAAAAGCCTGGCCTGGTAGTGATCACGATCACTAGGAAGCAGTGGCTACAGAGCATACATGCTGTATCAGACTCATTACCACTACCTCATCTCATTTACCTCATGCAGAAAGTTTTGCAGTGTGTGCTGCCAGCAGCAGGGATGGTGGGACAAGTACCTGCCCGTACGGAATGACCCGCTGCAGACCCTGAGCATCCATCTCCATGCAAAGACAAGCATGCACCATCGCTGGCAGTCCTGCCTGAGTCTGTCCCAAGGCTGTGCCCTGCATGACTGCTGCAAAACATGAAGGTTTCTGGGTTTTTTTCACACACACACACACACACACACACACGAAGCCTGACGCTCTTGAGGTACTCTCATTGAGGTCTGCAGGTGAGGACAAAGAAGACCCACAAACCTTTTCAATAAACCATTTTTCCTGCAGCTGGCATTCAGTACCCCATAACCATGCTGTAGGAACTGTAAACCTTAGGACCATTCTTGGGCACGCTCCCTTTGCCGGAGCACGGCACACAGAAATCTCAGGGCCTGAGACTATCAGCCGCGTCCTCAGACTAGTGCAGTGCAGGTCGGGAGCTTAGCGCTCAGCACCTGCAAGAAATGAGTCCAAACAACAAACTCCTAGCAGCTCCAAGCTTCGGTAGGGCCTGGATTTTGAAAATTGCATGTTTCAGCTAGCTGCAGCCATAAAAGCACCAACTCAGTAGCTCAGTTTAAAGATGCATTCCAGTGTGACATACTAAGCCTCCAACAGCCCTCAGAAGGCTGTCTCAGCATGCGGCAATGCTACTCCCATGTTCACACACCTGGCAGAATAAATGCTCCTTCAATTAAAAATGTCTTTAACTCTAGGAATGTTAAGATAAGAAAGAGGTACACAGTGCTCGTCTGTATTGTGGTATCTACAATTTTCAGCTGCAGATTATCAAGCAGACACAAAGAAAGCAGCAAACACAGAATGCATCTATTATTAATAAACAGATTTTCCTCTGTGTGCAGCTGAAAACATTTTCTCATTGAAGACATACATAACCATCAGTACATTACAGATGTAAAATTCCAAAGAACTGTGGGATCAAGGCTGTCCAGATAACATGTTTAAGTACGAGCATTCTGGTCCATGCTGAAGGCAACATCTTGTTAACATGTATCTTAGCAATTTTTGACAAAATGTATTAGCTCATTACAGATAAGCCCTGAGCACAGGCAGTCTGGGTAATCTAAGCGAGAGAAAGAATAGTGCCTTTCAAAAGGATGAACTGACTGAAAGAAAAAATTTAACTTCACCAAGGAGACCATCTCAGCAGCAGCTCCTATAATACAAATCACAGAAGTTTCAAATGCTTAGTGGTTTTCTTTCATTTTCCCTCAGATTGCTGTTCCTGATGGTACTGAGGGTTCAGAAAAGTTGTTTCGGCTTGGAACTGGTAACGTACAAAACCATTTCAAATTTTATTTTTAAACTTAATTCTACCTTAAAAATATTTAGGGTTCCCTTTAAACCTTTGACAGGTCACTTGAAATGTTGTTAAAGGCTGTCACATTTTTGCTACCTAAAAACCTCTTAACTTCTAGCCTAAGCCCATAAACCAGGACAATAAGGCTTCTGCTAACATGAAATTCTGTATCCACAGAAACTATTGACAAAATTCCCACAGACCTCAGCAGGTCACAGTATAGCTCCTTCAGACTTGCAGTATATGAATATTAATTTGCCAAAATATTAAGCCAGAGAGAAACATTTGAAAGAAGACTGCGTAACAGTCATGCAAAATACATTATGGAAAGGTTAGTAGAATTTATATCAGTGAGTATATGTACAGCTGTACATCAATTGCTGAGCTTTATTGCTCACTCACACTGGGAAGAATTATTTATTGCTCCAAATTCTCAACTTTTAAAAAAACATACATTGTCAGCATGTAAAATAACCACTGTTTTCTAAAATGTTTGTTACTGCCCATTATAAAAGACAGCTCTAAACAAAAAGTATGTTAGGGCAGTGCTCTAAAGATTGATTAAAAATAGAGAATTAATTATTTTTCTTGCAATTTTTAATTGTCATACAAGAAGAATATGCTTTTGTTTCAAAGAATTTGGTAGTTCATTGCCTCATCTTAGTGATCAGGTTGCTTCGCATCCTCTTTATGGAGTACCCTGTACCTTGAGATTGCGTTCATTGCACAAGGTGAAAAAAGACTGTTTCTCCTAGCAGAACTGCCTAGATTTCTGATGGCATTTATAATACTGCAACTTTAATAATTTTAAATAAACCTGTACATTTTATTTCTCTGAAAACATTCCTGATACCTGAGGTCCCGTACTTAGACCCATACTTGTTTCACAAGTCACAGGGGCAACACTGTGCAAGTGGTGCTGAGGAAACCACACTTACTGAGCCAGACCGTGGGTATGTCTGCAGTCAGGTAAGCAGCTGTGTGAGTGCTCTCTGCCACCCACATCGGAGAGGATGAAGTCCACCGAACCCTGCCTGTAACTGGAATGAGAACATGTGTTTGCCTGCCTGCATGCATGAACATGTGCCTTTTATCTTGTCATGATACAGCCAGCACTTGGAGGATTGTGCCAGTTCTCAGATGGTTCAGGTTTTGATGAGACACCCTTTAATGGTGAGAGGCAAGAAGGCCTCTTGTTGTCCTAGGACAGATATTCATTGCATTCCACTGACTGTAAAGGGCACCCAGGGTAGCTGATTGAGATGAAGACATCTACACTGTAGCTGTCTAGAAGTGGATAAGCTAAGACTCATTTTAGTTGTCAGCTATGAGTTTCGTACCTTAGACAATTTCACAATGAACAACTGGGGAGAGAATCCTTTTGTAGTGCACGTCTTTCCAGAGCACTGCCATTTAAACACTAAACTGAACAAGGCTATGGTTTAGGTGTTCTTAACAAATCAGATTTTAAAATAGTGGCCTGTCTGGTGCAGGTCTGAAGGTGTCCAGTGAAAATCTGTAGTTAAGAGGGTGGAAAAAAGCAAGCCCTTCCCTGTCTGACAGGTTGATGCCAGTGACAGCTGGGTGGAGCAGCCAGTGAGGCTCGGCCCTGTCATGGGAAGAAGGTGGTGGATGTTCAGTGGCCACGGCTCTGTTTAGGGAGGGAGGAAGAAAATGGGTCTCCAATTAATTATAGGCCTTGGCACAAGTTCAGATGTTGTCATGCCTGTGACTTGATAGGTTTAGAGGAAATATATATCTGAAAGGAGGATCTGTCCAGAATGATTGAGTTATAATGCAGTTAAAAGCAGAACAGATGTATAAGCAGAAGTGATGGTGTCACTGAGAATCAGTTACACATCTCATGGGAAAACCTTCATTTGTTGGATAAGGACAATATGCTGTACTGCACACATATCCTCATATAAATATAATCCATTTTCCCTACTTTGAAAGCATGTGTGACAGCTGTTCTGCCCAGAAGCAAAATGACATTTTATATCAAAAGCATTATTGATTTCCTCTCTTAACTGACTTCGGTAAAACATTAAAAGCAAATGTTAATATACAGTACAAATCTACAGAAATTGTCAGTCTTCAAAATGGAGAGGGTTTGGCATTTTGTGCTAACTCTTCATATTTCACCTCTTTCTGCATTTTCTGATTCTGTCGGAAGAAACATCTCCAATATGGATCTATGAGAGAAAAGTTGAAAAAATCCTGAGAAAAATCTGCTCAGGCAAAATTCACAAAGGAAGTACAATTTGTTGATCTCAAACATGCATTTAGAATAAAAACAACCCAAAACAGGATGCAGGTAGCCAAGTTTGTAAGTCAGTGTCCTGGCTGCGGACCAAAGGCCCACTGGAGCGTGGTGCCTCTGCCGCAGGAATGGACTTCCTCTTAAAAGCAGGTGAGGATAAGTTCTGCATAAAATCTGTGACCTGGTATCTGCTGTATGCTTTCTCCACCCACCCCCATCTCCAGGGGGATGATAGTCCCAGGCCATCTGCCTGGAAGTAATGGGCCTTCACTCTAATCCTCTTCTCCCTGGACCTTGCTCCCTGAACTCAGATAGCCTTTGTATCTCATCAGGACTAACTTTGTGCCTCTTTGTTCTTACCATATGGTCTAGCAGTTACTCTGTTTAGCTGGTAGGAAAAAACACACCACAGAGAGGGCACAGGTGACTCTTAAAAGAAAGAATAGACAGTACATCATTAGCTTCTCAGAGAAACCTTACGTGTGCTGTGGGTTCCTGCTACCAACTGAAAGACAGGGTTATCAGGATATCTCTCAGCCATCAGCTTAATGCTTGGCAGTTAAATTCTGAATGCTTGTGAAATGGTTCCCATGTCCTGTGGCTGAAAGTCAGTGAATGAACCCTGTGAACAAGTCCAATTTTTCTGCTGCCTTTGGAAAGAAGCCAAGACCATTGGAAACAAGTTGTGATTTAATACAAAAAAAAAAAAAAAAAGAAGAAGAAGAAAAAAAAGAAAGATGGCATTCACTGGAATGGGCAAAATTATTCAACAGCAGTTGTATGGATTGAGAAAGATCAAATCCTCCATCCAGAAGAATTGTATTTTTACAAAATGGAATACCTCTAGCAGGCACTACAGCAAGCATGCCAATACCAAATACATTATAGCCTCAAAATCAAGCCAGAAATGGGCTGTGGGAGAAGGAGGTTCATGTGTCACATGGACATGAGAAAAATGCATTTCTCTTAGAGATAACTCACCTATCAACAGAGGGATGTAACTTCACACAAAGTTTTGGTCTCAAAAAAGATTGTTTGATTTGAGAAATAAAAGCTTTTATAGGAAAATTCCAAAAGAGCTCCATTTCTAATATGTATCTCCTGGGAATTCATTTACTAGGTGTACACAAGACCTAGGAACATTTCCTTTTTGGCCAGCTCCCCTTACTTGTGCTGGCTGCAGGCCACACAGGTGAGCCTCAGCTGCTGTTATCTAAGCTATGAAGTACTTCAGAAAAAGAGAGAAAGATATAGAATGATATCTGTGTCATCAATAAGCCAAAGTCAGAAGTTTCAGCTGTTGGTATCAGCAGGTAAAATGTAGTGATATTTTCTAGATTTGTATATTCATAAAGTTTGTTTATCTACAGTAGTCCTTGTGGAAGGGTAGTTTTGCAGTAGCCATTACATTTATCATGATTACCCTTCCTTATTTGGTGATAAAGCTTTTTTGTATGGTAATGCACATATTTTACCTATTTATTGATAAAAAAAGAGATACTTAATGCAAATAAGGAATAAAGAAACTGTTGGATTTTTTAATATTGTAGGTGAACTTATGCCCAGCAGAAAATTAAATAGGCAGCTGAAAGATGGTTGTGATGGAGCTTCATTTCAACCTTGAAGGTTAGGGGAGCTGTGACTGATTCATAGTTTTCACTGGTATGCTCTGTCTAAACTGTAAATAAATTCTACTGAAACCTGTTGGGAGATACATTTCTGCCAAATTGGCTGCCTTCCATTTCAGCTTTAGTAGTAGTAGATTTTTTAAGTTTTGTCATCAACAAATTGATTTTACATAAGAAACTTGCTTTTGTCATTATGAATGATGTGCAATGGTCTCCAAAACTCAATTCCTGGTTTACTGCAGATACTCCTTGCTCAGAATATGTACTTGACCACTGTGCAGTTTCACAGATGCTACCAGATTTGTTTTAAACCCAGTAATTTTCATCAACTCCAGACTAACAAAGATATTAAATAAAATTAATACAAACAATACTTGGCATCATGTAGCATGTTTAAATTCTGGATCATCCATTCCATAATCCCTTTTGTCTGTTTTATTTCTTTTGGTTTAGGTGAATTCAATAAGAATTTCAGTCAATAAGAGCTTTGACAAGCCTAATTTCTGTACTGTCTTACTGAAGCATTTCACACTTGAGTTTCTACATATAGCATGTTGCACCAACAAGCCCTCCACACCATTTCCCTTCTGTTTTAATTCAGATTGAAAATGTCCACCATGGTGCAGTGATGACGTTATTTTGATTTTCATGTGTGCAATCTTTTTCTTTGTTGATGTGCCTGAAGGTTGTGTGACACATGTGGATTTTAAAGATATTTCTTAAACACGTGATTCACAGAGGTGAGGGGTGGAATGTGTTGGGTTTGTGTGGCAAGGTTTTGGTACTAGGGTGGCAGTGAGTGCAGGGGTGGTTTCTGAGCTGAAGAAGCTTCTCCCATGTCTGACAGGGCCAATGGCAGCCAGCTCCAGGATGGACATGCCACTGGCCAGGGCTAAGCCCATTGGTGATGGAGCTAACACCTCTATAACATGTTTAAGAAAGTGGGGGAAAATTATGGTGCAGAAGCAATTGCACCTGGAGAAGAAAGGAGTGGGAACATGTGAGTGAAGCAGTTCTGCAGACACTGAGGTCAGTGGAAAAGGAGGGACAGGGGGTACTAGGGCAGAGATTGCCCTGCAGCCCACCGTGCAGACC